>JAXIVJ010008643.1:0-54608 GCA_036785665.1 Chirona hameri
ACTCGGGGCATTCGCCAGATCTGTCCCCAAATCAAGAACAATATTGTCACTGCCCAGATTATCTGTTCGAATGCCACAAGTCCAACGTCATGTGTCAAGGGACTTTTGGCGCCATCTTCAGAGCAGCATGTCTCCCACGAAAACGGCGCCGAATGTGTCTTCTCACTACTTTGTATCAACTCCTCCCTGCAGCGATATCACGTGCAAACAACAAAAACGACTAATTACTTTTGCTAAATATCCGAAGCAACTTCAAAACAAATTAATAAGAAAATGGGACTGCACAGGTGGCAGATTGAAAGCTTCGATACCCCCCCCCCCCCCCCATCATGTGATCGGTCCCCGTACTAGCAGGAGTAGAGACCCAAGGTAGCTTCCCATAGCACAGGCTGTTCCCTATAGCTTCTATGAGACCAATCGGTTTGCTAACATGGCTGTCAGCCACAACAGTCTGTGAAACGAACGGTCATTGTTTGCGCCCTTGGAGCGTTGCGTCACTTTTCCGACGAGGTTGACAGCAGAATCAAGGGCCTTCATGATGCGGCTGAGAGGCCGCTGCAGCTGTGCGGGATATCGTAATTGACGACGAGGACCATGCAGCCGATTTTGAAGTTCGGCTCCGTCTCGGTCCACTTGTGACGTTGCAGAAAAGTAGGATGAAGGCAACAGACGGTGGTTGCACTAATCTTGTATTGATAGCATTCATTGAAAAGATGGGATGAGACTCGGAGGATTCGGGAGAGCTGATACTGAGACATGTCACGGATACTATAGTTACTTTCGCTTCCAGGTCTAGGCTGAAATACAGTCTAAGGGAAATGAGGATCTTTTCCACAAAAATGTAGTTATTACTTGAAATCAACAGACGAGACCAAAATATATTGTAAATTCAACGCATTTTGCATACAAACTTTCCTACCGAAAGAGATTTCAAGTTAAAGTTGATAAACGTTCCACACTTTTAACGATCGGTACTTGCAAGTACTTTTGGTCCTCATCAAACTGGGAGCTTTTCCCGTATTGCTTTTTTACGCAATAGAGTGGACAATATATTTTGCGTTCTGCTTGTTGTGATTGTATGCCCGACGATCCTCTACAATTAACAGCCATTGAATACAAAGGTAACCAAATTAGCAGTTAACTAATGCATTTAATGGCGGCTTAGTCAGTAGTTGCGACACTCAATTTTGAAAATTACTTTATTTATTTTCAACATGAAGAGTTTTGTATAGTTTTGTTTCTGGCTGTATATAACACTATGCTTTATATTATCATGAAAAATAATCATTTTTCCCAAAAAATTAACAAACAATACAAAAACTGGCAATTAAATCGGAAGTTAATCGATGCACATCAACGGCGACCTATTTAGTGTGGGAGATTTGTTTAGAGGTAATTCAACAACGTTGACCAGATTGATACAAAAGCGGTGTCGCTTTCCAATAGTGGAGGGAAAATACCGATAATGAACTCCCCCATATTGAGTGACCTGCACACGCCTATTAATTTCGAATTTTCAAAAGTCACCACCATATGTCAATCTCCAATTCAATGTCTATTGATTCCCATTAGTTGCGTTAAAATCGGTTCATAAACATGATAGCTGTGTTGGATCACAAATACCTCTAAGATTTGTAGTTTTTGCCCCCTGTTGCCCCCTATCAAATATGTCGAATTGTTTGTTTTTTAGAAATGTAGATCGTGTTGAGGGGATTCAAACGCCGTTTGAATTTTGAAAATCGAATGGATGGATCTCGAGATCTCCTGGGGGGAGGAGGGTCTGCCCCCCCCCCATGTTACAAATAGGGGTAACCAGGAGCCTGTTACAAATAGGGTTAAGCAGCTGCTGAAAACGCAAGATGGTGCCTGCGGGCGCATATTTAAATGCATGAGTCAATTTCAGCAGTTGACATTTTCTGCCCGCAACGTCGCGCATCGTACAGCTGCTGTGCCCTTCTTTCACTGTATTTGAATAGGCACCCACATCCACTTCGCCCAGCTGCGCTAAGACTGTGTTTCAGCCCTTAGAGGTGTTGCTTCCGGTGACGGATAATTACGTCGCCTTCACCTCACTGTCTGTGTTGATGCGCAACATGCGCTTGAAATTATCCGTCTCCACCAGCTTGGTGCCGCTGGCACCTTTTCCACCGACTGCTCCAATGGTATCCCGGCCCAGGATCGTCCGGACAGAGCAATGCTCATCATGGTGGCCGGGTATCATTTCATGATGCTTGGTATCCTTTGTGCAGTTTGTGCCAAGCAGAAGTCGAATTTCCCTTTACTCGAAGCAGTTCGAAATCTGACCATGACATAGGCATTGTAACAGATATACCCACTTGCGTGGTCTTTCCTTTTCTGTAATTGATTTGATGGATAACAGAATTTCCTGACGCGTAACAATTCGCATGTTTTTCTGGAGAGCTAGGAGTTAAATCACTTGTTCCAGGTGCAGTTTCTTCGGATGCCGTATGTCCAGTGCTATCTGCACTGCTGTCGTAAGGACTGTAATGGCGTCACCTAAGCAGAAGCACACGGAATAAAATTGACTGTTGCTGTAACGGTGACTTGTTTAAGAAGTTGGTACCGTGACTGCGGCTGTTTATATACATGGTGAATATTGTCCAGTGTCTATGACCACGCCCATGACTCCAGCAATGCCTGTTGTCATGACCCCAGCCGTTCTAGTGAGTAGTGACCATGACTCCAGCAATGCCTGTTGTCGTGACCCCAGCAGTTCTAGTGAGTAGTGACCATGACTCCAGCAATGCCTGTTGTCGTGACCCCAGCCGTTCTAGTGAGTAGTGACCATGGCTCCAGCAATGCCTGTTGTGACCCCAGCCGTTCTAGTGAGTAGTGACCATGGCTCCAGCAATGCCTGTTGTGACCCCAGCCGTTCTAGTGAGTAGTGACCATGACTTCAGCCGTGCCTGTAACCATGTGCGTGCAGATCGTCTGAGCAGAAAATTGCAGTCTGCGGACCTGGACCGAGCGGCGCTGGGGTACCAACAGCTGCGCTCCCTCTACCAGCCAAGTGTGCCCGTCCACATCAGCTACACGTCGCGCTTCCAGCGTCGCTCCGAAGTGCCCGGCCAGCTGCTCTCCACCTACACTGCCGATGAAGACAGGTGGGCGGTTTGGCCGAATCGAACATCGTGCATCTTAGACGAGATAGATGAAAATCAAACCATTTTCCGTCATGTGATGTGAGGCAAATTACCATGCAGCTTTCAATATTCCGGACATTCCTTTCTTGGAAGTTTTTGTGAAAACGTTATCCGTTCTTTGAGAATATTCTGTCGCTTAAATCTAGGGTACCATTCTGTAAATTTGCAAATGTTATCCCTCCTGCTTACGGACCTGTCGTGTCTGTCGGTATTTGCAGCTGGATCAAGCATGCCCTGGAGCAAGAGACCCTGGTGCTGGACTTGCCACTGGACCTCTCCTCTGCCAAGCAGCCGCGCATCATGTTCATGCCGAAACCAGACTACCAGGGCGACGTACAGTTCACTGTGAATGTCACGCTTGGCGGGTCGACCACAGAGACCCAGTTGACTCTAACGGTAGGCCCGCGCGGCTGTAGATGGTTGGTTCTGCTCTGTTAGCCTCATTTTGAGGTGGAAAACTGCCCATAACTTGGTACTGTTAGTGTATGGGCATACGTCTTCAATCTCACGATCAACATCAACCATTGGCTGCAGAGTCTTCAACGTATCTTGTCGAGATAGATCGCTAAAACATTGGCACTGCATTATCCTTTTGCAGAAGAACAAAACAAGTGCAATGTCTGGAATTTCTCAGCAATCATCATCTTATTCACACACCGTGAATGACTTGCTAAGAGTCTAACACGGCTGTTGTTTGTGTTAATGCTCCCTAATTTATCCATTGATCAGCCCGTCACCCTCCGCAGCTCTTCACTGACCCTCCGTAGCTTATATAGCAACACTCCGCTGACCCTCCAGCCACCCTTCTCTACTCCTCCACTCGCTCTCCACTGTCCTTCCAGCCGGTCTCGGCTACTTCTCTAGCCACCTTCGTCTGACCCTCCAGCCACGTCCGCTAACCCTCAAGCCACCCTCCGCTAACCCTCCAACCACCTCTGTCTAACCCCAAACTCCCTCTCCTACTTCTCCTGCCACGCTCCGCCGACCCTCCAGCAATCATTCTCCAGCTCTCCAGCCACCATTGGCTACTTCTCCAGCCACGCTCCGCCGACCCTCCAGCAATCCTTCTCCAGTTCTCCAGCCACTATTGGCTACTTCTCCAGCCACCCTCCGCCGACCATCCAGCAATTCTTCTCTAGCTCTCCAGCCACCATTGGCTACTTCTCCAGCCACGCTCCGCCGACCCTCCAGCAATCCTTCTCCAGCTCTTCAGCCACCATTGGCTACTTCTCCAGCCACGCTCCGCCGATCCTCCAGCAATCCTTCTCCAGCTCTCCAGCCACCATTGGCTACTTCTCCAGCCACGCTCCGCCGACCCTCCAGCAATCCTTCTCCAGTTCTCCACCCACTATTGGCTACTTCTCCAGCCACCCTCCGCCGACCCTCCAGCAATCCTTCTCCAGCTCTCCAGCCACCATTGGCTACTTCTCCAGCCACGCTCCGCCGACCCTCCAGCAATCCTTCTCCAGCTCTCCAGCCACCATTGGCTACTTCTCCAGCCACGCTCCGCCGACCCTCCAGCAATCCTTCTCCAGCTCTCCAGCCACCATTGGCTACTTCTCCAGCCACCCTCCGCTAACCCTCCGCTGTCGTGCAGGTTTCGGACACCAACGACGCTCCGCTGCGGAGCGGACCGGCTCCGGGGCCGCTGCTGCTGCCGCTCGGCTCAGAGTCGGTGACGGTGACGGTGTCGGACCTGATGTCTGGCGCCTTCACTGACCCGGACGGGTTGGCCACTGGCGCCGCCGTCGTGTGGGCCGCCGGCTCGCCGCTGGGTCTCTGGGAGTGGGCCCCGGCCGGCGCGCGCACCTGGAGTTCGCTGGAGCCGCTGGGTGACGCGCTGATCCCAGCGGCACCTGACTGCGGCCGCCTGCCGACTGATGGCCTGCTGGCAGCGCTGATCAGCGCAGAGGCGTGCGGCACCCGGCCCGACGCACAGGCGGAGGCGGAGCCGGTGACGGTGTCGCCGCAGTACCTTGCGCCCGACGACCGGCTGCGGTTCACGGCAGAGAACGTGACACAGGTCTGGTCCGCGGCGGAGGCGGAGGACGGTGCTGTGCTGGTGGTGGCCGCCTGGGACCAGACGGCCTCTCCGCGCAACATTAGTCTCCCCGACTGCCGTCCGGTGAGGCTGAGCGGTGGCCCGAGGAATTGGCCACTGGTGAAATAGAGACGCATGAATAGACAGACAGACAGACTACATGAACTGATCTCATGATGTTTTCAGTGTGCGGAGTAGATCAGTTATGAATTCCGTTGGCCTTGATTAACTTCAACATACGTTGTACATTCCTGGAGGTTTATGATGTCAATGCCAATACCATATATGACTAGAACATCTTCCATGCAATTTTAAGTAACAGTGTAACCCGTCGATAAGCTATCGAGTGTCTTCTGAATGGATGTTTGATAGACTCATATGAATTTTCAGCACCTGCTACCGGCTTAGCTTTTCACTTTCTTTCAAGACACAGAGACAGGGAACCAGAGAAGGGTCTGATTTGAGGCGTTGTGCAAGTGGCGCACACAGTGTTTTTTGTTTTTTGTTTTTTTGTATTTCTCCATCTGGTACTGTGATTGAGCCCGTTTGCTAGTGATATACTCTACTCATGTCATTCTTGACCAAGATAAGCCCGCCTAAATAGTAGCCGTTTTCACAAAGGATTGTATTCGCCGGGCGATTAGGGCGTTTGGGGCAATTGGGGCGATTGGGGTGTTTGGGGCGATTGAGGCGATTGGACGTTTGGGGTAAATGAGTCTATAGCTCGTAAGAACACAGCTTTTCCGGTGATTTATGGTATCAATCGAAACTTTATGAAATTATACACTTTTCTGGATATTTAATTTTAATGATAACACCATAGTTTACTTAAAATGAATAATTCCATCTTAACCTTCGCCCGGGTAGGGCAAAATCACTACGTGTTCGGGTAGGGGGTACGACCCCCTCCCCCCCATTATCGTTTCGCCCCTAATTGCGCTAGAACTTCGAGACAAAGACAGTCGTGTTGCTTGTGACGAGAGGAAGCCGTTGATACCCGATGTTAAGGTCTTGGGACATTAGGTGACCTCTGAGGTCATGTCAATAACCCAAAAGTCATCAAAGTTGTAAATGCGTATAAATTTAATTGTATCGAGCTAGAATCGCGAATGAGCATATCATAATGCTTAATGGGTGCCAAATTCGTAATCAGCGTCACAAAATGTCCTAAAAACTGGCAAATTACAAAAAGGTCATGTCAGGTCATCTGAGGTCAGTGACCTAGGTTGACCTGTGGAAGCGCATGCCCCCAGTGGAACATATAACTATGTAAAATGGATCCCAAATTTGAAATCAGCGTCACAAAATGTCCTAGAAACCCCCAGAAGCCCAACAAAGTCATCTAAGGTCATCGGAGGCCAATGACCTCAGTTGACCTCTGAAAAGGTCAATCGAGGTCACAATCTCAGTGGAAACCACAACTATCACCTGCAAACACCTGTGCATATGCTCATGAACAACAAACACTCGGACACTGCACAAGTTACAGGCATCGATACTGCGGGACGCCAGTTGCGCCTGACATGACCTTGAGAAACAGGTCATAAGTCACGGGTCATGTGGGTTAGAAGTTCAAAATTTACAGAGTATGTGGGCAATTTTGGAAAAGTAAGGTACTGAAAGTCGCATCGAAATCGGTTTAAAATTACGCGAGTTATTCCAGAAAAAATCGAAGGGGTGGCATCCACCCCCTACCCGGGCGTGGGTTAAACTAGCTCCAGTGATCTCCAGCCTCCGAGAGCTCCAGCCTCCAGCTCTCGCTCTCGCTCTCGCTCTCGCTCTCGCTCTCGCTCTCGCTCTCGCTCTCGCTCTCTCTCTCGCTCTCGCTCTCGCTCTCGCTCTCGCTCTCGATCTCGTTCTCGCTCTCGCTCTCGCTCTCGCTCTCGCTCTCGCTCTCGCTCTCGCTCTCGCTCTCGCTCACGCTCTCTCCTTCCCTCTCTCCCTCCTTCCCTCTCTCCCTCCTTCCCTCTCTCCCTCCTTCCCTCTCTCCCTCCTTCCCTCTCTCCCTCCTTCCCTCTCTCCCTCCTTCCCTCTCTCCCTCCTTCCCTCTCTCCCTCCTTCCCTCTCTCCCTTTCTTTTCTCTGTTGAAAAAGCTCCCTAGCCACTTGTCAACCTAGTCCCGCTGACAGCCCGGCAGCCTGATTGTGTTACCGAGAAACATGTGCTGCCTTCCCAGGACTGCGGCGGCTCCTCCAGTCTCAGCTCCGCCCTGCTGAGAGTGCTGGTGCTACGCTCCGACTGTACCGGTATGGAGGTCTACAGCCACGAGTATGCCTCGCAGTGGGACCTGTGCGGCCAGTGCGGTGGCACAGGAGACTTCTGCCTCGACTGCCACAAGGACGTCAACGGCAGTACGTATCACTGGTGTACTGAGCACAAGCATAAGCAGGAGCACAGGCTCACGCATACACACACGCTCATGTGCACACCCACGACATGCACACGCACACGATTGGGCGCACGCACATGCACACGCACACGCACAGGCGCACGCACACGCAAACGCGCATGTGTATTCTGTACCTTCTGTCGTGGAAACTCTCTTACAAAAACTCCAAATATTGGCCACGACAAAACTCTCTCTCTCCCTCTTTATCACAACTGTATTGACTTACGCCGGAATCGAACTCAAACATTGCGTGGACACTTGCGACGCCGCACTCGTGGACAAATAGATGACTGCAGCATAACGCGGGCGATTTGCACCAACACTCCAGGCGCAGGGACAAATTCTACAACACCTACTTTTAAGTGAGCTGTCTTAACTTTGAGCGTCATATTTGCGGAATTGCGGAAAGGCGCTAGCTCGACATCACTTCATTAGCACCGCTGCTTCCGGCGGCGCCGATATTTCCGGCGCGGGCGACGGCGCTGTCTGTATTGTATTGCATTTTATGTCATAAGGCACATCCACATTGTGCTCTCGCTATTCTGTGCCCCGTTGTTCACATGATAAAACGGAGGGCGATGGGGGTCATCACGAGTCCAGAATAGGACTCGTTACCATCAGGATGACGCACTTCTGGCCGATCAATAACGAACACCGGGTCCCAGTCAACTGCACTCAACAGCCGGTTATCTTCGTCTCTGTCACCAGCTGGGACCAGCACCGCGCTGTCACCGCACTCGCCTTTGGCTTGTAGTTATTTCGACGACCTTTGACGGGTCGCGTCAGCACATGCGTGGCCCCACGGTGCGGTGTCCAGACGGCCGCGTGTGCGGGCTACTATCTCGTGTATATCGTAATCGCGATCTAATATGTATTTTAGTATGTTTTCTTCATTCTCCATTTTCGCTAGGTCCGGAAACATAAATAGGTATATGTTAAAGGAATAGTTACAGATATCTTAAATACTTAGGTACAAACTACTGGCACACACTTTAAAGGAAATATTTACCGCCTTGACAAAATTTTCCCTCTCCCATTTCCCCCACTGAAGGACCCTGTCTAATGTCTTAGCACAGGTTGCGGTAACCTCCAGATAGGGTGAAGTATGGGGTTGGTAGACCCTCTACTGGGTGTTGTGCACCTTCCCTCATCCCCCTATCTGGAATCCTGTACTTACGAGCAATGAGTCCGGATGTGCTGTGTGGATAAACAACACAAACCAACTTCCTCTCTGAATGCGGATAATGGCATCATGCTGAGAAAAGGTACATCTATAATGGAGGAAGATAATGCCCATTGTATGCAAAAGTAGAGCAATCACTTGCAATCGGAAGAAGACATCGTTATATATGTAAAGCCATTCATATTAAGCATAAGAATGACTATGCGAAGTCACATGGTATCCGTATATATGTTGGATGCAGTGTGGTGGGTTGATGTTTATTCACATGGGAACTCGTTCCTGTGAGGAGAGTCAGCACATTATAACACGCTGCCCGGCCCAGTTATTGGGGGCCGAGAACAACAAACGGCAAGCAAACACATGCAGACATGCAACGAACAGCAAGCATCCGCACATAAATGCATGCAGCACAAGCCGAGCACGTGCACGCATCCACGACATCCCACAGACAACTGTACCCATGACAAGCCACACATGTCATGTCCTACAATGATTGTTCTTTACAAGACAGATGATGAAGTCAAGTTCGAGATTGTTTGAGCATGTTGGGGAGCCAAAAGTCAGAAACAGATAGGTATAGTAAGGGGGCTCTGAGGTCTCATCTTCCTTGTCACTCTTTTGAGAGCTTCCTTGTTCTCACCACACTAAAACTAGCAAGTGAATATTATCAATGGTAACCTGACAAGTGAACCGAGGGCATTGTCAACTTTTTCTTGAACTTATTTTGACATTTCTCAGGACAACCTAAACCTGTGGCCACCCATTGGATTTCACCTGATTGCCGGATTTTAGGGTTTTCCTGAGGTTTTAGGTTTATCCTGCCTCTGTCTCTACAGGAAGACCTATCTCAAAAGCTCACTTCCTCTCAGAAAGGCTTATCTGGTCAACTCTAGTTAGACTGTGTTGCAGACACACCATAACTAAACTTACCAAAATATGACCATATAACCAACCAAATATATAAGCAAAATATGACCAGGCTTTTGTCCTTCGCCGAGTGAGATTGAAATCCCCCTCAATAACTGTGTGAATGAAGTGGCAATGTGATATCGTCGGAGATGGATTTGGGGGAGTCGGCTGTTTCAGCAATGACTACTATCTGTCTTTTTACATCATGAACAGTTTTGCAAAAACAAATCACCTTTTTGACATTTTATGACCTCGGGAGCCTAAACTATTGACCTGAGCTCAAATTTGAGTTCACCTTTGTCGATTGCATTTTCCAAGGGCTTTCGATTGCTTTTTCCCGTTTGCTGCTAACTATCATAGTTCCCGAGATATATGGGGTGTTCGAAGCGAAGTCTTGAAAACTTGAAAATCTGTCCCTTGATGACCTCTGGTGCCCTCAATATTGACCTGATAAAAAATGAACGAAATTATTTCGAAAGAGCTTGTCTCGAGCTATCTAACGTCGTTTTCTGCTTGTCGCTACGTTGCGTGGTTTTCGAAGTCATAGGGGTGGTGGGGGGGGGGGGGGCGAAATCCGCCCCCCCCCCCCTCCAGGGCGTGTAATTATTAGAGGCCCTCCAGGGCGCGTGTTAAAACTATGCAAGCCTTATTCGGAAATTGATAATATACAATACAACGCAATACAATACAATACAACTCATAATTTGTACTTGCAAAGACACTGGAGATAACCGTGCATCAATGTCGCCAATGGCCATGAACAATATTTATACTCAACTTTCGGATTAGATAAATTTGTACTTCTTTAATCATTGCTTTTTTGGTTATTAACTCTATTAACCCTCGCCCGTGCAGCGTCCGATTAGTGCGTGACCGTGCAATGCAGAGAGGGGGGGTACAACCCCCTAGCGTTTCGCCCATAATTGGGCTAGAGCTTCGATTAAAAAACGAGCGTGTTCCTTGTCACGAGAGAAAGCCATTGATACCCGGTTTTAAGGCCCTATGTCATTAGGTGACCTCTGAGGTCATGTTAATGACCCAAAATTCAACCAAATTATAAATGCGTATAAATTTAATTTAATCGAGCTAGAATCGTGAATGAGCATATAATTATGCTAAATGGGTGCCAAATTTGAAATCCGCGTCACAAAATGTCCAAAAACTGACAAATTCCAAAAAGGTCATGTCAGGTCATGCCAGGTCATTTGAGGTCACTGACCTCGGTTGACCTGTTTGGGCGCATTACCCCACTGGAACATATAATTATGTAAAATGGATCACATATTTCAAATCAGCGTCACAAAATGTTATAGAAACTGCCAGAAGCCAAAAAGTAATATGAGGTCATTGGAGGTCAGTGACCTCGGTTGACCTCTGAAAAGGTCAATCGAATTCACAATCTCAATGGAAACCACAACTGTCACCTGGGAACACCTGTGCATATGCTTCCTGAACAACAAACACTATGAAACTGCACAAGTTACTAATAACATAGTACTAATAATATAGTATGGCGTCAATACTACGGGACGCCAGTTGCGCTTGGCATGACCTTGACAAACAGGTCAAAGGTCACGGGTCATGTGACCTACAACTTAACAAAAATCAGCATATGTGTCAAATTGTGCACAAGTAGGGAATGAAAGTTTCATCGCAATCGGTTTACATTTACGCGAGTTATTCCCGAAAAACCGAGGGGGTGGCATCACCCCGCCCCCCCCCCCCCCCCCCTGCACTGGCGAGGGCTAATATGTATTGTGTAAGTGCAAATTCAACATATTTCAACATCTTAAATTTATGCACAAGTTGGATCATACAAAATTGCATAGCCCAGCTTTGGAAGCAGGTTGAATATATGAGCAATTCTGGATTCAGGATTCTGAAAACCTTAGGTTTGATTGTGTTTCGACAATATGAGACATGTGGAAGATGTAGTGATCTGCATGTGTGCTACTAATAGTCTTGCCATTTTCTTCAGTTCGTATAGCAATGAGAAAGCAAACCGGCGAACACTCTTGTACACGAGAAAATGTAAAAGAAAGTAGAAACCTAAAATTCCATATTGGTGTTAAGAAGATGAATACACTTTTGTTCATGCTATGTAAAAAAGGACAAAAATGAATCCAACAATCAACATGTAGGTAGGTACTTTCGGCTATGAGTTTTATTCAGTGGACTGAAGAAGACTTCAGCCAAAAATATATCTTGGATTGTTGTTCGGACGTTTTTACATAACATGAGCATATGAGGTTATCCATCTTCTTACTAATAATTATCATAACGATCAGGTTAACGTTTGATTAAAATTAAAATTTCATATTGGGTTCACTTACTGAAAACTCCAAAAGAATCCAACGAAACTTCTCCGTAACAAGCGGGAACACCCGAGCCGAACCACGTGTTGAGCACAATACAAATAGCTCGCACTAAAAGCTGGAGTTTTTGCAGCAGTTGGCCACCAGGGACCGCTAGTGAGCCAGGGTGTCTTTGTTCAAGATAATGCTGTCTGATACGGCCGTTGGGGCCTATCATAACGTGAATCGCCCGCGACGTCATAACACCCTGGCTCACTAGCGGTCCCTGGCGGCCAACTGCTGCGAAAACTCCAGCTTTTAGTGCGAGCCATAAACATGAGCCCCAAATGGGTGAAAACGATACGCCACAACTGCGGCGATTTGCAGCTACTGAAGCTCTTTGAATTGGGAGACAAGGCTCCTAATTCATATCATATCATACCAATTATGTTGACCGTTGGCGTAACCCACCCCTATCAGATGCATTGTTATGCGCTTCAATTACAGTGAATGTATCTACTGACATTGCTTATTTTGGTTTTTCATACAGTATTGTTGAACAAAGATGTGAATTAATCACGTAGTACGGATTTATATGATGTAGCACTATTATAATAACTATGCGCTTACGCTCTGTGGAGCCGTTTGGATTTTGTGGCCGAGTGGTTAGCGCACCCGTTTGTCACTTGTTAACCATTGGTAATGGGTTCGAATACCATTGCGAAAATTAATTTTACCGCGGGTCGCGATATATCATGTTTACTGTTCTCTAAACGGTTCGCGAATTGAGGAGTATCATTGCAAGGGATTTCCCAGTCATGGCCTTGATGGGTACCGGCTCCGTCAAGTGGCAACTATGTATATCACGCAGCCTTGACAATCTGCGGATCGATAGTGTGGTGGCGGCCCAATCGGCGAAGGTCATTCCAGGTCCCCCAGTGCCCAATGGCTGAAGTGTGTGACCTTCTCCTTGGCTGAAGACACGTCGTGTTGTGTCCCCGCAGCGGCTTACACTGACTGCGGCAAATGCGTCGGCGGAGAAACGGAGCTTCAGCCGGATCGAGACTGTGCTAATCAGTGCGAGGAGAACCACCTGATCACCATCAACGGCTCTGAGGTGTGCGTCAAGAAGGAACCAGCGCGCCTGCCGCCGTGCGACAACATCGCCGGTTCCGGAGCCTACCACAACCTGTAAGCCATGTCAACCTCACATGTTACGTCAAACAACGGCAGCATTGGTGCCGTTTGTGATGTTTGATGTTTAACCTGCGCTCCGCTTGGGGGTAAATTGTACCCCCCTCCCGGATTTTCTTAATAACTTGAAAACCATGAGCGATAACAACGTCAAACTTTCAGTGCATTATGCTGTATTACTTCTACGTCTCCTTACGAAATTTCACTGAAATTTAGAGAGCACTTTGGAAGATAATTACGTTTTAATGACGTCATGTCATGCCATTTGTGGTGAAAAAACGATAAATGTTTGAAAATTCGTAGAAAATCGAGTTTTGATGCAAATCGCAAATAAAAGAGAAGATAAAAAACGTTAAAAGAAAGGAAATGACACTGCCTTCAAAATAGCTATCTTGGATTTGCGAAAGTTGGGATTTTTTACCCCAAAAAAATCCCAAACAATATTTTTTTTGGGGGGGGACAATTTCCGTAAAACCTCTTTTTTTAAGATATAAAAACCGGAGTATATCTTAGAGAACCAAGTATGGAAGATACTCAAACCAAATTTCAAAGCAATATCTTTATTTTTGACTGACTTATGGCTCCCTAAGTATAAGTAACTCATGACGTAATTTGTATTACTTTTTTGGCTTTTAGTTACCAGATACGGACAAATAAATACCACCGCTGTATTTCTGAGACAAAGTTGGTCTAGAAACATGCCTTTTTTATTTATATTAACTAATTTCAAATTTTGTTCTTATTATGACCAGACCTTGACCATTATATGGGGTCAGATTGTGAAAATGGCTGCTACTATCGAATTATACGTGTAAAATAACCCATACCACATGTGTCGTATGGATTTCTTAGGCCTGTGACCTTTTATGACCTGACATCGACCTTGTCCTTTGATTACAATTTCACTTTCGCTTATACGGGAGATCTATTATATCTTTGAGAGCACCTTGTGCGATAATAGTCGTTATCTATGGCTTTGGATGGAAAGTATGGCCCACAAACTCAAACGCCTCAATTTTGACCTTTAAACTGATTGTGACCTGACTTGTGACTTTTTTTTACAATTTCGGGTATATATTATATTCATCATCTTGAGAGCTTTCGATCGCCGCCTTGCGCATCCCGCTGCGGCCAATGATTCGGAAGATATGGGGGAGGTATTCCACAGTAAGACAACCGGTGGGTGCCGTTCGACCATTTTTTATTTTCTTGAAAAGTTGTGCATTGGGGGTTTCATGGGCGGGGAATTCATTGTTGGTGACCAAAAAATTCCCCCAAAAATATTTTACAAAATACTGCCTTCCGTATTTGCCCAAGTTCACTGCGGAGGCCTAATTTTGACGACCAATAACTACGAGACTAAAAAAGCGATTTTGGAGATAATTTTTTGTTTGGATCAGGATTGGTCGAAGAACAATTTGGCAATCACGGGTTTCGTTTTTTGTTTTGTTTTTTGGGCACATGACTTCGTGACCTACTTTTTGCGCCGTGACCTTGACCTGTTGGAAACTGAAATTAACATTTTCGGCTGATGAAGATTTGAGCTTCATTGATGTCCTTTCGTATACAAAATAAAAAAGTGGGGTTCGACCTGTAAAAACTACTTTTGGAGACTTCCACAGTAAAAAAACATTTTTTTTCAAATTTGCCGTCCGACCATTTGTAATTTTCCTGACAAATTGTGCACTGGGGGTTTCAAGGGCGGGGAATTAATTGGTGGTGACCAACCAAATAAAAAAAAACATTTTCCAAGATAAGGGCGGCTAAAAATGTATCAAGTTCACTGTGCAGGCCTAATTTTGACGACCAATAACTCCGAGACTAAAGAAGTGATTTTGATTAACTTTTTTATTGTTTGGATCGCGATTAGTCAAAGAAGAATTTAGCGATCTCGGATTTTCGATTTTGTTTGTTATGTGACCTCGTGACCTACATTTTGCGCCGTGACCTTGACCTGTTGGAAACTGGAATTAATTAACATTTGCGTCTGATGACGATTTGAGTTTCATTGATGTCCTTTCGTATACAAAACAAAACTGAAATGTGGGGTACGACCTGTAAAAACTACTTTTGAGCCTTGCAATGCTGACACAATACGCTGTTTGGGTACATTGTATTGGCCTGGCAGGTCATATGGCGACCTGATGTCGGTGTAACAGGCACCAACTGAGAGGTTTCGTCGTCAGGAGTCACTCTGGACTTTGTTTCGAAAGGGTATGCAAGTAGATGCGAAGTTATCGACGGAGAGGTGCCCGCAGTAGCGGATCTACGGTTGGGCAAAATGGGCAATTGCCTTCCCCCCAAAAAATGAAATATCGGTGGGCAAACGTATGTTCTGCCCCCCCCCCCCCAAAAAAAAAACTGATCCGACAGGTTGTGATTTTTACCTGGTACAATGGCGGATAAATCTTTCTTCGAAAATACGATTTTTTAATTTGTACATGGGGAGACAACCAAAAAAACACAGTAAGACAACCAAAAAAATGCTGTCAGACTATTTTTTGTTTTCTTAAAAAGTTGCGCACTGGTGGTTTCAAGGGCGGGGAATTCATTGGTGGTGACCAACAAAAAAACAAAACAAAAAATATTTTCTAAGATACGGCCTTTCGTATTTTCCCCAAGTTCACTGTGCAGGTCTAATTTTGACGACTAATAACTCCGAGACTAAACAAGCGATTTTGATGCACTTTGTTATGTTTGGATCGGATTAGTCGGAAGAACAATTTGGTAATCACGGAGTTTCGATTTTGTTTTGTCACGGGATTTCGTGGCCTACTTTTTGCGCCGTGACCTTGACCTGTTAGAAACTGAAATTAACATTTCCGTTTGATAAAGATCTGAGCTTCTTTGATGTCGTTTCGTATCTGAAAATAAAAAAGTGGGGTTCGACCTGTACCAATCATTTTTGAGTCTTGCAATGCTGACATAATACGCTGTTTGGGCACCTGTCCGTCGATAGCTTCGCACCTACTTGGCATACGCTTTCGAAACAAAGTCCAGAGTGACTCCTGACGACGAAACCTCTCAGTTGGTGCCTGTTACACTGACATCAGATCGCCATATGACCTGCCAGGCTAATACAACGTAACGTACCCAAACATCGTATTGTGTGCATTGCAAGGCTCAAAAGTAGTTGTACAGGTCGAACCCCACTTTTAGATTTTGTGTACGAAAGGACATCAATTGAACTCAAATCGTCATCAGACGCAAACAAAACATAATTTCAGTTTCTAACAGGTCAAGGTCACAGCGCAAAATGTAGGAAACGAGGTCACGTGGCAAAATGAAAATAGAAAACCCGAGATTGACAAATTGTGTTTTGACTAATCCCGATCCAAACAATACAAAACATCAAAATCGCTTCTTTAGTCTTTAGTTATTGGTCCTCAAAATTAGGCCTGCACAGTGAACTTGGGAAATTTTCGGAAGGCTTTATCTTGTTATGTTTTTTTGTTGGTCACCACCAATGAATTCCCCGCCCTTGAAACCCCCAGTGCACAACTTTTCAAGGAAATTAAAAATAGTCGGACGGCAAATTTGAAGAAAAAAATGGTTGTCTTACTGTGTTGAGGTCCCCAAAGGTAGGTTTTACAGGTTAAATCCCACTTTTTTCCTTTTTTGATACGAAAGTACATAATGAAGCTCAAATCGTCATCAGACGAAAATGTTAATTTCAGTTTCCAACAGTTCAAGGTCACAGCACAAAAGTAGGTTACGAAATCACGTGGAATTTTTTTTTTAGAATATCCGTGATTGCTAAATTGTTCTTTGACCCCCAAAAATATCGAAATCGCTTCTTTAGTCTCGGAGTTATTGGTCGTCAAAATTAGGCTTGCACAGTGAATTTGAGAAAATACGGAAGACCTTTTGGGGGGGGGGGAATTTTTGGTCACCACCAATGAATTCCTCGCCCTTGAATACCGCAATGCACAACTTTTCAAGAGAATTAAAAATGGTCAGATGGCACCTACCAGTTGTCTTACTGCCCCACATGTGATCTTAGGTCAGATCACGTGATTTTATCATGTGGCTATTTTAAATTTGTAATTTATTTCTTTGCCAGAATCGACTTCGGCCTTCGATGGTAAGAAATTGGAGATAGGTTTTTCAATATTTTTTTGGTGTTGAAAAATCATGAATCATGATCTTCGGTAATAACTTTGCACATAATTATTGTGCTAGGGAGCCTAACTCAACGGCATTATATATGTTCCGTATACCCGTGATGGTTTTAGTCGTATCTGCCATATCGGTATTAATGGGGAATGTTTTAGCAGCACGCGTGTTTATTTTCTTCTGTCATTTTACTGCCACGCATTTTATGGCATTATGTAACTGTTGACTGAATTCGTAATAACCACTGCGTGGATTAATTATAATAAATGAATACGAATATGAATATGAATATGAATATGTCTCGTCGAACTGCATTCAATGATGCATAGCATGACCCCAGCGCAGGTCACCCCATGACATCAAGGTCACGTCCCCTGAGGTTGATTTCCCGAATGACCTGGCTTGATTATACAATAGATAATTGCGTTGCCATTTTTCGTTTTATTTCGCACAATTTAACTTTTTTTTCTCTGGAAGACACTTTTAGCTATTGTTATAACATTTTTGGTCTGGAAATAGAGAGGAGAAAAATGTATATCTTGAGGACCCACAGACGCCCTTTCAGCTAAATATTTAATTATGCCATCATGTGATCTTGATCACTGGGCGAAATAGGTTGGCACGTGAGTCAAGTGGGCCTGTACCCTCCTATTCCACCTAAGAAAAATCACGAATTTTAACTGAGAACCTAACAAAATCACGTGGCGTGACCTGAGGTCACATGACACTTTTCCATTCGAGTTCTCACACAAGATTACATTACATTAATTTGTGGTTCATGGCGATTCTGATGATTCATAGTTTTATTATCATTCGAATTATTTATAGGATATATCCCGATATATGTCACCCGAGAAAAAAAAATTGTGCGACATTAACCCTATTTGTAACAGGGGGGGGCGGATCCCGCCCCCCCCCCCCCCCCCCCCCCCCCCTCATGTTTTTCGCAGATATCTCTAGAATGGCTGGGAGCACGCCCATTACATTTTGGGACTTTTCATAGAATTGAATGACACATTTGGAGTCAAAATTTTGTGTTCTTAACCTGAACAGAGGCGGTTCCAGGGCACAGTTTTGGGTGGGTTCGGAGGCGACATTTGGCGATAATTCGGAAATGCGATCTTCACGGTTTCTTCGTAACTGCCTCAAGTATGAAGGGGTTACATCGGTTTACGGTGATTGCAACAAGTGCAAATTAGTTGATGTTAATGAAATATCATAAAAATTGCATGGCAGA
This sequence comes from Chirona hameri, assembly GCA_036785665.1. Lineage (NCBI taxonomy): Eukaryota > Metazoa > Arthropoda > Thecostraca > Balanomorpha > Balanidae > Chirona > Chirona hameri. The sequence continues at coordinate 18,528 of JAXIVJ010008643.1, forward strand.
GGCGGTTTCAGGGGCTTGAAAAAGGGGGGTATCCAGGAAGTATTCAATGTTTGTCGGGAAGCCAATATAGCAATGTAAGGGGCATTTATAGCTATCAAGATGTAAAAAATAGCTTCTGCTTCCATTATTTGCATAATTTATTACATATAGAGTTTCAGGGGCGTGTTCAGGCACATGAAAAGGGGGGTGACTGGCATGGTGATGACGATATGCCAGCGATAACGGCGTAATAGATGGTTACCTTATAACGATATATGCACATATGAGGCCAGAAAAGGGAATAAAGTCATTTTTTGCAGAGGCGCGCCCAGGAATGGAAGAAAGGGGGTCATATTATTGCAAGGAAACTAAAAGGCATGGGCGTACAATGACATAACATACTGCTGTACTGCTGTTTTCGGATGAAAAAACGCACCACAAGGTACACTACGAACGATTATAAGATAATAGGCGAGTCCAGGTAGGGTGAAAAGGGGGGTAAGCAATGTTAATTGAAGTTGTAAGTGAAATAGTCACTGTTGACTAGTTAGTATCATAATAGCGGAAAATATACTTATCAAAAGGTCTTGCGCCGCCCCAGTTTGTATCCTGGATACGCCTATGATGAAGTACAACATGCAAAAAGGAACTATCTACGATCAGTGACATATTTATGGTGCTGGGTAGCAACTTGTCTGCGGTTAATATTGTTTTCCAATTTGACCTCCCTTTTTCACTAACCTGGTACCGCCTATGGCAAAAAAAAATATTATTTATAACTGTTTTTTGTAATGTCACAATCACATACCATTTCATTTATTTTATAAAAAAAACCATCAAAAACTGATTTTATTACGCATTTACTTCACCCCATATTGAGTGACCTGCACACGTCTATGATTTTTGAATTTTCAAACGTCACTATCATATATCAATTTCCAATTCAATCTCTATCGATTCTTATTAGTTGTGTTAAAATCGGTTCATAAACATGACAGCTATGTTGGATCAAAAATACCACTAAAATGTGTAGTTTTTGCCCCCCTGTTGCCCCCCTATCAAAAATTTAGATTTTTTATTATTATTTGGAAATGTAGATCATGTTGAGGGGAACCAAACACCGTTTCAATTTTGAAAATCGGACGGGTAGATCTTGAGATCTCCGGGGGGGGCGGAATCCGCCCCCCCCCCCCTGTTACAAATAGGGGTAGCCAGGAGCCTGTTACAAATAGGGTTAAAGAGATGCCTGAGGTTATAACTCGAAAGCCGTTCGACGGACGGGACTGCAAATTTTGCAGCGTGAATATACGGCCCAGATAACCCCCGACACCTAGTTTAATCGAAATGTGACAAGTAGTAGCATGTTTTGGTTTGGTCGATCTGACGTGGACTGCACCGGGTGACCTCTGGTCACGTGACCTTGAGGTCACAGAGCGATTACAGGGATGATGTATATTATTGAAAGCAGGTCGACGAGATACCTAAGCATAATGCCGTTTAACCCTTGCCCTACGGGACCTTTTTCACCTTCGCCCTACGGGAGGGGGGGGGGGGGCTGACAGGCCCCCTGTTAACTTCCAAACCAAGCAACTTAGAGCAATGCGGTAAGAACCAGAATGTTGCCTGCCATGAGAGGAATCCAAGAGTGTGTGATTTATAGGTATCAGGTCAAAAAGTGACCTTCCAGGTCAAGTGAATGACCTCGGATTTACCAGCGATCCAGAACAGCGATTTTGCTCTTCAGAAAACCTAAAAATTAGAAACTGATAAATATAAATAAAAAGGTATATTCCTAGACCAGTTTGGGCTTAGCAATACAGAAAAGGTAATTATTTGTTCGTATCTTGTCAACAAAGTCAACAATTATTTTACAAAATGGCGTCATGAGTTTCTTACACTTAGGGAGCCATCACTCAGTCAAAAATGAAGATATGGCTTTGAAATTTGGTATGGGTATTTTCCATACTCAGTTCTCTCACATATACTCCGGTTTTTCTAACATCTTTCAAAATTTTGATTTTGTGGGGATTTTTCCCAAAAATCAGTTTTTTATTTTTATTTTAGGGGTGAAAACCCCCAAATTTTGAAAATCCAAGATTGCCATTTGAAAGAGAATGCTATTTTGTATCTTTGGTTAATTGCGTTTAAAATTTCATTTAAAACTCTGTTTTCTACCATTTTTCAAATATTTATCGTTTTTCCACCAACATGACGTCATCAAAACATGATTATCTCCTAAACTACTTAACCAATTTTGATTAAATGTTTACAGAATACGTATAATTGTTGTAAACTCATCTACAAATAATTTCAGAAAGATACACCGTACGTGTAAAAAGTTACTTAAGACAAACCACAGGGGGGGCTTGTCAGCCCCCCCCCCCCCCCGTGGGGCGAGGGTTAACCCGCGCGGCGCTGGGGGGTAAATTTTACCCCCCTCCCGGATTTTCTCCATAACTTGACAACTATGACAGATATCGAAGTCACACTTGCGGTACCTTATGGTGCATCAATTCTACATCTTTTGTTAGAATTTTGTTGAAATTCGTGAGAATTTTGAGGAGATAATGACGTTTTAGTGACGTCATGTCATGCCATTTTTGGTGAAAAAAACGTAAAAAGTTTGAAAAATCGTATAAAATAGCGTGTTAATGCAAATCGCAAATAAAAGGCGTCAAAAGAAAGTAATTAACATTGTCTTTAAAATGTCTATCTCGGATGTTCAAAATTTTGGGTTTTTGCCCCGAAAAGTGCAAAAACTGATTTTTGGGAAAAATTTCCACAAAAGTTTTTGTTTGAAGATTTTCAAAAAACCGGAAGATGTATTAGATAACCGAGTATGAACGATGTTCAAACCAAATTTCAAAGCAATTTCTTTATTTTTGACTGACTTATGGTTCTCTAAGAATAAGTAAGTCATGACGTCATTTTTTTTAATTGCGTTTTTTTGCTTTTACTGACCAGATACAGACAAATAAATGCCACCACCACTGTATTTCGAAGACAAAACTAGTCTAGAAACATGCAATGTTGATTTAGATTAATCAATTTCAAATTTTTACCTTATTTTGACCTGACCTTGACCTGAGGGCGATTATATGGTGTCAAGCTGTGAAAATGGCTGCTTCTATCGAATTATACGTGTAAAATAACCCATACAACATGTGTCGCATGGCTTTCGTAGACCTGTGACCTTTTGTGACCTGACCTTGACCTTGACCTTTGCTTAAAATTTCACTTTTACTTATGCGGGAGATGCATTATACATTTGGGAGCACTTTGTGAGATAATAGTTGCAATACAAGGCTTTGGATGGAAAGTATAGCCCAAAAACCCAAATACTTACATTTTGACACTTGACCTGACCGTGACCTGACATGTGACCTTATGTTAATAATTTAGGGTATGCGTTAGATTCTTCTCACTAAGAGCTTTCGATCGCCGCCTTGCGCGTCTCGCTGCGGTTATTGGTTCGGAAGATACGAGGGGGGTAAAATTTACCCCCCAGCACCGGACGTTCGGATGGAGACCCCAGCGCCGCGCGGGTTAATTGAGCTCTCTAGCACAATTACGTGCAAAGGTATTACCAAAGACGTGCTGGTGACCATTATTTTTTCCAAATACACAAATATAAATATTATATTTAGAAGAAAAAACTATCACAATTTTTTAAACATCGAAGGTTTATGTATCGACGTCCATTCTGGCATGGAAAACAATCCGAAATTGAAAAGACCACATTATAAAATCACGTGATTTGACCTGAGATCACGTGTTGAAATAGCAAAATTTCCGAATTTCCAAAAACGATTACATCATAATAATCTATTGTTCCTGATGATTCTGGTGATTACCGAGCGGGCCCGAATCGCCCGTGAGGTTTCTCGTCAACTTACTAGACACATTTACATTTGACCCGGCCCGAACCGGCCCGAACCGGCCGTACAGACGCTTTTCGGAAGCTAATAACTTTGCATCCACTGCTGCGATTGAGATCGGGTTTTCACCATTGGATAGGACCATAAAATCAATTTGGATTTTTGTATGGTGCGTTCTGATATGGTGGTACCACACCGCGTGGCACATGCAACGTCTAAATTACCCAAAATCATTCTTGATCAAAAATGGCTTGATTTATCTAACCAGGAAAACGCCTTTTTGGGTGATGACCGAGCGGGTGCGCACTGGTAAAACTAAAACAGGTTTGAAATATGAAACGGTACGGGAGCACACGTAATAATAACGCATAGTCCTTTAAGTCCTTTTAGTCCCCCATAAAAATTGCCAGGTCTCCCTGCATGCCAACATAAAAATTAAGTTTGATTAAATTGTCCATGATCTCCTATCTCGAATCCGCCAAAAGGGAGTACTTCCTGAGCGCTGCATGCTTCAGCGTATACAAAAAACGAATGCTTAGATAAATCAAGCCATTTTTGATCAAGAATGATTTGTGTTCATTTCGACGTCTGCGGGTGTCACGCGCTGTGGTACCAACCTTATCAGAACGTACTATAACAAAATCAAAATTGATTTGATGTTCCCATCCAATGGGGAAAACCCGATCTCAATCGGAGCAGTGGTTGCAAAGTTATTAGCTTCCGAAAAGCGTCTGTATGGCCGGGGCGCTTCGTGCCCGCTCGGTAATCATTAATTTATACGATGAAGCATGCATCGCTCAGGACGTACTCCCTTTTGGCAGATTCGAGAAAGGAGATCATGACAAATGTAATGCAACTTATTTTGTATGTAGTTTGTCCCAGGGAAGCAACATATACTGCTCGGTTACCGCCGAATAAAGCGTTTTACTGGTTTAGATGGGAGATATTGTCCGCTGAAAATTAGAGTTTTGCTTGACATTACAAAGCTGCCCGAGGCTGTAACTCGAAAACCATTTGACGGACGAGGCTGAAAAGTTCACAGCGTGAATCAACAGTCCAATAACCCCAGACACGTAGTTTTATCTAAATATGAGATGTAGTGTGTTATTTATATATTTTGTTTGGGGTCGATCTGTTCTGGAATGCCCCAATTGCCCCAACCCCCCAACCCCCCCCCCAACCCACAACAAAAAATCGTTAGATTAATGCATATTCCGTCCCCCAACCGTTCCGGGAGGTTGTGATTTTTGTTCCAGGAAGGCAAGATTTACCCCCCTCCCCGCTCAACGAAACTTTCGTGATGACGACCCGACGCCCCCCCCCCCCTTCTGCTCAAAGACCTTTCCCGCTGACGATCCGACGCCACCCCCCCCCCCTCCCCGTCAACAACTTTTCGCTGACGAAACGGAGCGATTTTTTTCCCCCCAAACTCGAAACCTAGATCCGCCGCTGGGTGCCCGAACTGCGTATTATGTCAGCATTGCAAGACTGAAAAATAATTTGTACAGGTCGAACCCACTTTTTTATACGAAAGGACATCAATGAAGATCCCAATCGTCATCAGACGAAAATGTTTATTTCAGTTTCCAACAGGTCAAGGTCACGGCGCAAAAAGTAGGTCGCGAGGTCACGGGAAAAAAATCGAAAATCCGTCATTGGCAAATTGTTCTTCGACTAATCCTGATCCAAACAACAACAAAAAGTGTATCAAAATCGCTTTTTTAGTCTCTGAGTTATTGGTCGTCAAAATTAGGCCTGCACAGTGAACTTGGGAAAATACGGAAGGCCGTATCTTTGAATATGTTTTTTTAGATTTGTTTAGTCACCACCAATGAAATACCCGCCCTTGAAACCCCCAGTGCACAACTTTTCAGGAAAATTACAAATGGTCGGACGGCAAATTTCAAATTTGTGGAATGCCCCAGGGGGGGTAAATTTATCCCCCCCCCCCCCCAGGGAGCGCGTTCGACTGGAGGCCCCAGCGGGGCGCGTGTTAATTACGATGCATGGTGACAGGAGTGCTTTTCCGCTGCAACTCGCAAAGTTGTTGTATGGAACAACGGTGAGGAGCCACTAGGAAGCCAAACAAATTTGGCCATTGCGAAACTTTGTCTTATCTTCTGTTTCGTGATACTCTGCCTCAATGGCAGATCCAGGATTCCGTCATCAGGGCCGCCCGCCATTCCACGCCACCCACCACAGACTTCGTTGGACCCCCGAGCTTTGTGGGCCCCACCCCAGAAAGATCCACAGATCAAAATGGGTCATTATTGGGCAAAATCAGGCTCTCTGTAGGTCAGCACGGTCCCCTTCAATGCTGGAATGAACCCCCTAAAGGATTAATTAAGTCTTTGAGGACCAGGATGAGCCTCTTTACGTCAGAATGGGCCCTCTAGAGACATCAGACGCTCGGCTACGGCCGTTTTGAGTCTCAAGGGAGGGGCCATGACCCCCATCCATGACCTCTCCCTCTGGATCCGCTACAGGCTCTACTAACGTAAAATGTGCCCCCTCTCTCACTTGTGGAAAGCAGACAGTAAAGGCGTCGCCACCTTCACCATATTAGATAATGATTTGTTTGAAAATCGTCTCGCGCTCAGCAACCAGTCATTTTACGTGGAAGGTTCACCACAAATTGCCTTTCCGTGCCTTTGCTCCAACAATTTGCACTGTATCCATTTGATTCTAGAGGATTGACGCACCTTAATGGGCACGAGCCAAGACTATCCCAAAGATAATCTATCCTGAGATGTTGTTGTCTACTTACCAGGTGCGGCCACTGTGTGTTGGGTGGTACGGGCCGGCCGGCCCTGTACGGTCGGGACCCCTGCGGCCGCTGCGTTCAGGACCCGACCGCCCTGGAGGAGCAGCCCGCCTGTATACAGCAGGCGTGCGACGGCTCTCCAACCAGTCCTCGCCGTCGGGACCGCTGCGACCAGTGCCGACACCCGGACAGCGCCGAATGGAGTGGTCAGTAACCTCCGACCAGTGCCGATACCCGGACAGCGCCCAATGGAGTGGTCAGTAACCTCCGACCAGTGCCGACACCCGGACAGCGCCGAATGGAGTGGTCAGTAACCTCCGACCAGTGCCGACACCGGGACAGCGCCGAATGGAGTGGTCAGTAACCTCCGACCAGTGCCGACACCCGGACAGCGCCGAATGGAGTGGTCAGTAACCTCCGACCAGTGCCGACACCCGGACAGCGCCGAATGGAGTGGTCAGTAACCTCCGACCAGTGCCGACACCCGGACAGCACCGAATGGAGTGGTCAGTAACCTCCGACCAGTGCCGACACCGGGACAGCGCCGAATGGAGTGGTCAGTAACCTCCGACCAGTGCCGACACCCGGACAGCGCCGAATGGAGTGGTCAGTAACCTCCGACCAGTGCCGACACCCGGACAGCGCCGAATGGAGTGGTCAGTAACCTCCGACCAGTGCCGACACCCGGACAGCGCCGAATGGAGTGGTCAGTAACCTCCAAGCTATCTACCAGTCGTAGGTTGACGGGTCGTCAAACCGAACCGAAGTGTCCAGTGGCCACATTCCCTCTTAGTCATCGGTCCAACAGGATAGTGTAGAACTGGATCGACCCATGGCGTGCACCCTGTTGTGCTCCGTAATAGAAATTGGGGAAAATGTATAAGCACAGTTATGTATTGTATTAACACCAGCACAAGGCGGCAGCCACTCTTCTGCCATCGTCCCCACGCTGCGCCTCTCCTCGTCCCCACGCTGCGCCTCTCCTCGTCCCCACGCTGCGCCTCTCCTCGTCCCCACGCTGCGCCCCTCCTCGTCCCCACGCTGCGCCCCTCCTCGTCCCCACGCTGCGCCTCTCCTCGTCCCCACGCTGCGCCCCTCCTCGTCCCCACGCTGCGCCTCTCCTCGTCCCCACGCTGCGCCTCTCCTCGTCCCCACGCTGCGCCTCTCCTCGTCCCCACGCTGCGCCTCTCCTCGTCCCCACGCTGCGCCTCTCCTCGTCCCACGCTGCGTCTCTCCTCGTCCCCACGCTGCGCCTCTCCTCGTCCCCACGCTGCGCCTCTCCTCGTCCCCACGCTGCGCCTCTCCTCGTCCCCACGCTGCGCCCCTCCTCGTCCCCACGCTGCGCCTCTCCTCGTCCCCACGCTGCGCCTCTCCTCGTCCCCACGCTGCGCCTCTCCTCGTCCCCACGCTGCGCCCCTCCTCGTCCCCACGCTGCGCCTCTCGTCGTCCCCGTCGCAGGGTGACGGCACTTCACGATCAGTATCCGTTAGCGCCATCTCTCGCACGCCACACGCGCAAGGTGACGGCACGTTACGGACAGCATAAACTAGTGCCATATATCACGTCACACACGCGACGACAGTGACAACTGGATACTCGGCAGAACACAACACACACCCTTCTTGTTTGTCAGCTTTGACGACATACTGTCTATCTGGAATAGGCAGTGACCTCCAGTTGCTTCTCTGTTAGAGTTACAGCGGTATACAGTAGCGTGCTGCGTTGATCATTGATCTATGACCTTGGCAACATCAGCCTATTGTACTAGCAGGACGTTATCACGTTGGATCTGTCATTTGTCATGACTTCTTTTTGCATAAATTCCTAGACATCGTCCCTGCCGGACGGTATCCAACTTGCCAAGTAATCCAAACGGTGGGATCTTCCTGGATTCCACTCCCGTGGCTGTCATTTCGTAGCTCCCTTTAATCCCTTCTCCTGGCTTTCGTGTTTTTTAATGGCTTCCATTTCATGACCCCATATCTTCGGGGTAGATGCTACCATAGGCGTAACCACCTTCCGAAAGTAGGTGGGTACAGAAGCACTTTGAAGTCGATTCTTTCCATGCAACGCCCATAGGCGTAATGTTAAAATCCGAAAATGTTACTGGGGACTGATCCCCAGTGACCCCAGTGGTGGTTACTGGGGACTGATGCCCAGTGACCCCAGTGGTGGTTACGCGCCTCGTTACTGGGGACTGATCCCCAGTGACCCCAGTGGTGGTTACGCGCCTGGATGCTACATGACATCGTCTCAGAAACACAAGCCTGATATATTGTGAGTGGGACATAAAGGTCACGACAATTCGAATACGACACAAGGATGATAACACGCACCCCACGGTGCCAATGTTACTAACGCGGTGTAGTAGCATTAACAATGTTACTAACGCGGTGTAGTATCATTAACAATGTTACTAACGCGGTGTAGTAACATTAACAATGTTATTAACGCGGTGCAGTAGCATTAACAATGTTACTAACGCGGTGTAGTAACATTAACAATTTTACTAACGCGGTGTAATAACATTAACAATGTTACTAACGCGGTGTAGTAACATTAACAATGTTACTAACGCGGTGTAGTAACATTAACAATGTTACTAACGCGGTGTAGTAACATTAAAAATGTTACTAAGGCGGTGTAATAACATTAACAATGTTACAAACGCGGTGTGGTAACATTAACCATGTTACTAATGCGGTGTAGTAACATTAACAATGTTACTAACGCGGTGTAGTAGCATTAACAATGTTACTAACGCGGTGTAGTAACATTAACAATGTTATTAACGCGGTGCAGTAACATTAACAATGTTACTAACGCGGTGTAGTAACATTAACAATTTTACTAAGGCGGTGTAATAACATTAACAATGTTACTAACGCGGTGTGGTGACATTAACAATGTTATTAATGCGGTGTAGTAGCATTAGCAATGTTACTAACGCGGTGTCCACCCTCAGCGTGCCGCAGGTTTGGAAGCCCTCCGGCGGTGGTGGACGTTGCCCGGGAGCAGCTTCTAGTATCAACGGTCCAAATGCCCATCAGGAACCAGACCAGCCCTTGGGATCCTACGCTAGTCAGCTGCTACGTGCAGAACTCCGTGGGAGAGAAGACCCAGGTAAGGACAGCTCTGCGAGGCTTGAAGAGAGACCTCAAGTGGGAACGATGCGCCTTTCGTGCCGAAAGGATGGTTCGTCTCACTGCATAGTTTTGGGAATCGACTGGTCATCTTCATTTCGCCACGTGCGGTGCATTTGATGGTGTTTAGTGCTTGTTTGACTGGTACTGAAGTTTCTAGATATTGTCCTTGCTATATTGCAGAAGCACTAGAAGATGGGACATCACTAATGCTATGCGTAGTTCCGAAACTCTCCTTGCCGGCGAAGTCCCCTTTACAGTCGTCCTGACAGTATTATGAATACTATGTCCAGAGATCACGAAAGAGCGGATGTCATGACAACCTCTTGACGAGTGTCCCTTGGCGCACTGCCTATGGTGACCAGGTGAGCACCTACCCGAGCAGTGCGGTCACGTTCCGGAACGGTGGACGACGCGACCAGTTCTCAGTAGGCGCCAACCTGCGTGACGTACGGCTCGGCACCTACGACTTCGGCTGCGGCGAGGACATGTCGGCAGCGAGCTTCAGCCTGGTCAACAGCAGCACCCTCACGATTGCCACCATGGAGCCTCCAGAGGCGCAGCTCCATGAAGAAAACAAGGTGCGTTAGCCGGTCTTATTTGTTTATTTGTTTATTATTTGTTTATTAGTTATAAAACAACCACAGGCCGAAGCCCACTTACGGCTGTAGTCAAAGCACACAACACACGCATCTTCATACATGCACGCATTCATACCTAAGACATGATGTCAATGGCACCAGGCTGAACGCGCAGGCCCCAACACGAGGCAGTCGACAGGGTAGTTCGGTCTCTCCCATGTCCCGCACCTCGGACGCCACGCGTGGCCCTACGCTCACAAAAAAACTCGTTCAGCTGGTCCGGCGTCGCCTCGGGTTGCGCTCGGTCGGCCTTCCCACCGCCTACGACCGACCTTATCGCCCTCCACATCGAGGCGCGCCCGTCCTGCTGAATCCGTCGGCGCACGTCATCACAGGTGTCACGTCGGATAGCCGACCGCACAGCGCGATTGATGTCCTTATATATAGCAGATCTATGCCCATGGACCTCTAATGCCTCGCGGCGACGAGACATAAGTCCCTTGGTCTCGTCACTAACCGCGGGCGCACAGGCATTCCGAATACGGACGGACCGCACTGGGGCATGGACATCGACAATCGGTAGGAAGGTAACAAGAAACGTTTTTCATTTAAAGGCTACTGTCGGAGCGGCGTACAAGCTACCCCAGTCAGCTCGGAACGCTCGACGCTAACGGTGAAGCGGGTTTCCACCACCAGGTGATCTGAGGCGAAAAGCCGATCGCGGACCTCGGAGACGGCGACACCGCCACGCGAGATGGCGAGGTCCAGTACGTTTCCACCTCTGGTGACCGATGTCACAGACTGCGTCGCTTCACATTCCGTCACAGCGTCGACAAAGGCGACAGCTCTGCTAGAGCGCCTGGAGATTACCGCCTCTCCCGTCGCCCACGAGATCTCGGGCAGATTGAAGTCGCTGACCAGGAGAAACGGGCGACTGGTGCGATGAAGCCCACGCAGGAGGTCAGCTACTCGCTCCACGTCGCGATCCACGTTTGGTGGTCGGTAGCACACGGCGAGGAGGGCGGGTGCTGTGGTTCCCACCTGAACAACCAGGGCTTCACAGTGCGGCTCCAGATCTGGCCGGCGAACGGGTGAGAGGCTGGCTTTAACCGCGCATGCCACTCCGCCTCCCCTTGCGGCTCTGTCTCGTCAGAACCACACGAAATCCGACAGACCAAGTTGCAGTTCTGAATCGGATACGTGCGGTCCCAGCCAGGTTTCAGTCAGGCAGATAGCATCGTATCCCGCCAGCTCGCCGGCGTGGGTGCGAAGTGTGCCGAGCTTATTCTTAACACTACACACGTTCTGAGAGAAAACGCGGAGTGAGTGAGCCGGGCCTGGGTTAGCTTGTACGTCGCCAGCCAGCAGGCAACTCAGTAGTAGCCACCAGCAGCCGGCGGGCCTCAGGGTCTTTCTTTTCTGCTGGGAGATCACCGAGCAGAGGCAGGCTGGGCTCGGAGAGCTCACACCAGCAGCGGTAACTGTGCTGGCAATGGGAGCTGCGGTCTGGGTCGGGGTCTGGCGAAAAGTGCTGCCATCTGTCGCGACCAGGCGGCAGTCGAAGAAGAAAATCACAGCAGCAGCCGGGACTCGAACCCAGGACGAGCTGGCCAGGGCGCGGAGGGCCGGCCGCACTAACCTCTCGGCCATCCTTCCAACGTAGGTGGGCGCTGGGCAGTGGCTCAGTCCTTTCAATCGGCAGCTCTCCGACGACTGGGAGGGCTTCAGGCAGCCATTGTTCACGGGTACACCCTCATCCACGCCCGACACTAAGGCCTATTTGTCGGTAGTGTACAGTATTTAAGAGAATCTTCTATTGTCAGAGACAGCATGAGCGCTTCAGGTGTGTTATAAACACACTCTCAGCCCAAAGAAGTAAGTAATTCCTGTTGAAAAGGCCAAAATAGCGGAGCCTCACAACACACCACCAGTCTCGGCGACGGTGGCGACATCTGTTCGACAATTTTGGTTTTGACCCCCATGAATTCAAAAAAGTTTTTTTTTGGGGGGGGGGGGGAATGCCCACAAAATCAAATTTTTCATAGATATTCAAAGATCCGGAATATATATCAGAGAACCACATATGGGAGCCTACCATACCAAATTTTAGAATTATATAATTATTTTTGACTGACTTATGGTGTTGACAACGGCGGATAAAAGGACTTTGAGACGCTATGTGACATGTATTGATGCAGTAAAGCAATTGTAGTTGCAGGAGTAACAGTTGGAATAAAAAGTGCAAGTAGGTTGAGTAGAACGATTTGGTCGAACAGAACCGGCAGAATAGAACCAGTAGAATATAATAGAATAGGTTTCAAAGTTTTTCCACAACACCGAATATCGATTCATGTCGACTGGCGCGCGCAACCTTCTGCCACTTGCCACGTCGCATGTGTGCACAGACGCAGAAAAAATGTCTTATAGTTCCATGCGCGGCCGCATGACGGGACGGCGCCACCCATCAGAGTCGCCACATCATTACATCACGGACTGGCGCGACATCTATACACTCGGCCCGCAACATCCTCCCCCCGGTGTCATGATGACAACCTATTGAGCGGGCATCGCAGTCTTGACGGTACATCACGAATACAAAACTGCTTCAGGACGGCACTCAGCCTCTCACGGCGCGCCGGTAGTCCGACCAGACGGTGTCCATCCCCAGATCGACGCCAGGCGCGCGAGGGTAAACGCCGCACACACACACAGCGTCCACGGGAAGTCGCCGAGGTGTCCGCCACATCCCTCCGCCCACAGGAGCTCCACGTGACTTACAGAGAGTCTGACTGCACTGCGCCGACGCACCCCCGACCAAAGCCGGCGCCGCTCGTCGGGACCGCCGCCGCTTCGGAGACCGCCATCGTCGCGTTCCGAAGACCGCCACCATCGCGCTTCGGAGACCACCATCACCGCCGCTCCAGAGTCCGCCATCGTCGCGCTCCGGAGACCGCCATCGTCGCCGCTCCAGAGTCCGCCGCCGCGGCAGGCAGCCACGAACGTTGAAGTCGCGTCATGCAGGATGTCTTACAAAAAGGAAACAAAGGACAGCAGGACATGAGTGACAGGAAAACCACAATAAATGCGAACAAAGGATAGCAGGACATGAGTGACAGGACAGCCACAATAAATGCAAACAAAGCAAATGACAGTTCAACATGTTTCACTGTTACATACAACATAATTCATTCAGCCTCCTCCAACAGGCATACTTTGCTGACAGGGCGTTGGTACGCGCCTCCCCCCGCTGACCTCAGCTCCACAGAGCGAACAGTCCCGTCCTAGCCCGGGAAAACTCTTATAACTCGGGCCAACGGCCAGAAACCTCGTGGCGAGTCAGCATCGACCATCAAAACAACGTCACCTACTTTAAGGTTTCTTGTCTCGAGAAGCCACTTCTGACGATTCACCAGTGTTGGCACGTACTCTCGTCTCCATCTCTTCCAGAAGTGATCTGCTATGACTTGTGACTGACGCCAGCGACGTCTGCTGCTGATTTCCTTGGTCTGGAAGACTCCTGGTGACATGTTGACACTGGCGCGCCCGAGCAGAAGGTGATTTGGCGTCAACGGCTCCACATCAGCGGCGTCAGGGCTGACGTATGTAAGCGGCCGTCCGTTGACCATGGACTCCACCTCCAGCAGCACAGTGTGGAGCACTTCGTCGGTCACACACTGAGATCCGATGGTCACTTTGAGAGCCCGCTTCACGCTGCCCACCATTCTCTCCCAGACGCCACCCATGTGGCTAGCGCTGGGAGGTATGAAGATCCACTTGATATGCTCGTGACTCAGCTCATCTGTGATCCGAGTTTGGTCTAACTCCTGGAGCGACTCACGGAGCTCACGTTCACCTCCTACAAGGTTGGTACCGTTGTCTGAGTAAACACAATCAGGCTTGCCTCTTCTTGCCATGAATCTCCGCGTGGCCATGATAAAGCTGTCAGTATCCAAAGAGTTGGCTATCTCCAGATGCACAGTGCAAGTGGAGAGACAGGTGAACAGAACGCCGTATCTCTTTTCGGTCTTCCGGTACTTTTTCACGAACATTGGTCCGAAGTAGTCGACCCCGACTGTGCTGAAGGCTCGCGAGGTGTCAAATCGACCAGCCGGCAGGTCAGCCATCCTTGGGACTTGCGGACGCGTCCTTCGTCTTCTGCATACGGCGCACCTGAACAGGATGCCTCTGACGGTTGACCGAGCCTTCGGGATCCAGTAGCTCTTCCTGATTTCCGTCAGCGTTCTTTCTTGGCCTGAGTGAAGGATTTTCTCATGGTTGTACGTCACAACCAGGCGCGTGACGTCGTCACTAGACGGCAGTATCGCGGGGTGGCGTGTCAAATAGGCCACAGGGGCCTTATCGATGCGTCCACCGACTCTCATCACACCTTCACTGTCAAGGAATGGTGACGTCTGTCGCAGTTTCCCTCCAGTTTTCACCTGGTTACCAGCCTGGATCTCAGTCATCTCCTCAGAGAAACATCTCGCTTGGCAGTCTGTCACGATCTTGGTCTCTGCATGTCTGACTTCCTCTGCCGATAGAGGCCCTTCTCGTTTCCATTCAGCTCTTGCTGGACAGTTCTTGGCGACGAAGTTTTTCACAAACCTCAGGACCCAGGCTACAACTCTTCTGTACCTTGTCCACGACGAGAACCTCCCAGCGTCCGGAAGCATGGTTGCTTCAGTTCGTGGCTCCACCGCGAGCACGAGTTGCGTCTTGATTTCAGGATCGTCCTTCAGTACAGTCGTAGGTGATGGCTGTTCTGGCCAGTGCTCCTCGTCTTTCAGCACGAAGTCGGGACCTTCGCACCAGCGTGAGTCTGAGGAGAGGACAGACGCTGTAGCTCCTCTGGAACAGATGTCTGCAGCGTTCAGACTTGACGGTACATGTCTCCACTGATCCGGACGAGACGACTCGCGGATCTCCGCCACCCGATTGGCCACAAAAGTGTGGAATCGGCGGCTGTCGTTCCTCACGTACTGCAGCACAACTGTACTGTCTGTCCAGAACATGACTATCTCTACCTTGACTGACAGTTCCTTCTGCACCGCGTTCACTAGCCTGACTGCTAACACGGCTGCCTGCAACTCGAGCCTGACGATCGAGAGCTGTTTGAGAGGTGCAACCCTGGTCTTCGACATGATCAGAGAACAGGAACTGCGACCATCAGGCGCCATCGTCTTCACATACGCAACGGCGCCGAATGCATCCTGAAAAGCGTCACAGAACACATGGAGCTCCCGACGACAGTCGTCACGGACTGATGCGCCCCCGAAACATCGTGGAACAGTCAACAGCTCCAGGGAAGGCAGCGCCGCCACCCACTGCGTCCAGGCGTACAGTTCTCCTCCCACGAGCTCATCGTCCCAGCGATAGCTCCCAGCCCACAAATGCTGCATCAGGATCTTGGCCTGGAGTGTGAATGGAGAAGCCAGCCCCAAGGGATCAAACAGTCGGGCGACTCCCTGTAGCACCCCTCTATTCGTCGACGGTACACGTGGGTCGATACCTCTGACTCCCAGGGTGTCCTCAGCGGTGTTCCAGGCGCAGCCCAGCACACTCTGAACCGCCACAGTGGAGTCGGCCTGGGCACGTTCTGTGGGTTCGATCTGGTCCATCACCTTCTGCGAGCTGCTCATCCACTTCGTTAGCCTGAACCCACCTCTTATCAGCATCTCTGTCACCTCGCTGTGCGTCTCGGCTGCTTCTTCCTCAGTTCTTGCAGCGTGAACGAAGTCGTCCATGTAGAAGCTTGTCATTGCCGCCTCTTTGGCTGCTCGTCCAGCTGGAGTGCCGCGGCTACAGTCCTTGGCGGTCCGTTGGAGGACGAAGTTTGCTGACGCCGGGCTGCTTCTAGCTCCGAAGATCGCGACCTGCATGGTGTAAGACACCGGGTTCTTCATCACATCCAGTCCTCTCCAGAGGAATCGCAGAGCAGACTGATCTTGCTGGATTATCCTGACTTGATGGTACATACCCTCGATGTCGGCGGTCAGAGCGACAGGCTTTTCTCTGAACCTCAGGAGAATACCGGGCAGGTTCTTCGGTAGGTCAGGCCCGGTGAGGAGCACGTCGTTCAGAGAAGTGTCTCCACACTTGGCAGCAGCATCAAACACTACTCTGAGCTTCCCCGGCTTCCGGGGATTCGACACAGCATGATGTGGCAGGTACCACGTCCTGGGATGTACTTCTTGTTCCTCTTCGGTAGTCAGCTTGCGAGGGAAACCGCGCTCGACATACCCATCAACAACCTTCTTGTATGCGTCTGCCTTCTCAGGTTGTCGCAGCAAGCTCTTCTCCAGGGAACGTAGTCGGTTGACAGCCACCGTCTTGTTGTCTGGCAAGCTGACGTCATCTCTCTTCCATAGGAGTCCAGTCTCATACCGATTGTCCAGCCTTCGTGTGGTGCTTTCCATGATCTCTACTGCTCTGATGTCTTCCGGAGATTTAGCGTCTTCGCCTTCAAACTTGCTCCCGAATGACTCTGTGGTCCACCACTCTTATAGCATTGCTGACATGTCATCATCAGGTGTGATCTTGCTGATCAGCATCACTTGCCGTGTCCTCTCTGGAACGAATCCCTTCACAGACCCAGTCAGAGTCCACCCAAAGGCAGTTCTGATGGCCTCTGGCTGGCCGGCTGTTCCCGTCCTTACTTCTAGCTGAAGAACAGCTTCAAGGACGTTGGCCCCGAGCAGAAGCTCCACCTTCCTTCCGGCACATTCAGGGAGATCTTGGATGTGCCTCCAGTCAGACCTCTTCCGTACTTGTGGAATGGTGATGTTGATTTCTCTGACTGAGAAAGCTTCAGGGACTGTGATCTTGGTGCAGCTGCCACTTGTTGCACACAGCTCCAGCTGCACCTTCTTTGAGCTCTGCTGGGGTCCACATCCTTCCACGTTCTGCAGTCTGAGTCTCTGCTCCACTCCTTGCAGACCCAGATCTTCCATCACGTTTCTGACACCAGGGAGGTCTGGGACCCAGGGTCCAGCAGTGCACAGACTTCCATGGTCTTGTGGGGTCCAATTATGGTGACCGGCACCACCTGCAGAAGAGTAGTCCTGTTGCTGTCCCTGAGTTTGGCTGCGGCAACAATGCGCTGATCAGGTGAACTCGTCTTTTGGGCTGTTCGGTTCACCCTCTTGCTGCCGTGCAGAAGCTTGTGGTGTGTCATCCTGCAGTTGTCAATTCCGCAGCACCTAGCAGTGTAGCATTTCCGGACTCCATGCCCCCTCCTCAAGCAGAAGAAGCAGCACCCAGAAGTGGAGATCAGGACTGCCCTGTCGTCAACAGTCTTCTGCAGGAAGATGGGACACACCGTCAGATCATGCCTGTCCCCGCAGCACACACAGAAATAAGAGGTCGTCTTGGCCTCTGTGGCCAGAGCTGTACGGTGAGCTGCCTTCTGTGCTGGCTGCGGCTTCCTCTCTGCTGCAGTCTTCTTGGGCTGTGGTGACACTGCTGCATAGTTGAGTGCAACTCTGACCTGTCTCTGCAACCAGACTTCGAAGTGCACGAGACTGGGCCTCTCTCCCAGGTCCAGGATGTACTCCCCCCAATCTCGCTTCAACTCTGAAGGAAGCTTCTGAGCTACCCTTCTCAAGTTCTCAAAGCTGCTGAGGTCACCATCATAGCCGAGGTTCTGGAGCATTGTGACCGCACAGTGGACTGACGAGTGGAGACGCTCCAGTCCCACAGGGTCCAGGTACGAGGGTGCTGGACACGAGAAGATCTCCTGGAGGCTGGCGTGCACAACATCTTCCTGCCGCCCAAACCTGTCTTCCAGTGCCTTCAGTGCCACCTCGTAGAGTCCTCCATCGTACAACATCCCACTGATGGTGCGCTGCGCGAGACCTGTCACCGCAGCCTGTAGGTGCACCATCTTCTCAGTGGAAGTCAATGCTGTCTGATTATGCACCAGGGTCCTGAACAGGGCTGACCACTTTGGCCACTCTGCCGGCTCCCCACCAAACTGAGGCAGGGTCAACCGAGGGATGCTGTGGGTGAACAGGGATGCAGCGTGGAGCGCCCCTTGGGCAGCTCCGAGAGCAGATGGGGGATCTACAGTAGGGGCGGCAGGAGGGATGTGGGACTGAGCAGAGTGCTCAACAGGGCCAGGAGAAAGGAACTGTCCTCTCCCCTGCACACTCGGATCAGGATGAGCCCCTTGGGCTTCCCGAACCACAGTCTCACCATAAAAATCGTTCCGCCTCTCCCAACTCAGGTCATCTTCAGCTGCTCTGGCCAACTGAGCGCCCAGCTCAGCAGCTGTCTGGGCATCCTTTGCTTCCTGGAGCTTCATCTTCTGCAGGATCTGTTGCTCCTCCTTCTCGGTCTCAAGTCTTCGCTGCAGCTGTTCAAACTCCAACTGCTTCACCTTGACGTCTATCTCTGCTGCTCGTGATACTGCTGAGGTGCCAGATGCTTCAGAGTGGGACATCTGTCTCGACACCACTGACGGAGGATCATCCTTCCTCTCCTTCAAGTACACTTCTATCCGACTCACTGCTTCTTCATGCTGCCGGTCTACATCAGTCTGGTATGCTCTTGCCTGGTCAATGTCATCTTCAGATGTCAGTATCGGAATAAAACTATCTGTCACCTCTTCCAGCTGCTGAAGGGCATGATCGAGCTCTGGTAATATTGACACAAGCCGAGTCCTACTACCTTTGCTGTCAATCAGGAAAAATGCCCTCCTCCGAACCCTGGTCAGTGCACCCAACAGTCTACCTCTCCTCTGCTTCAACTGTGCTACAGACATTGTGGCGACAGGACTCAGTTGGGTTATCGATCAGGGAGGCACAGGTACATTCCCAAGGGCAGGTAGGCACAGACAGGTTAAAGACAAGCAAGTATTCAGTACGGATGGGCAGGTACGAACAGGTTAAAAACAGGTGAACGAGGGCAGGTTTAAATGCAGGTGGTCATGCGTGAACATTGAACAACCATTGCATGGAAAGCTGGCAGGAGAACCATTGGAACTTTCACAGGAAATCTTTTTACAGAAAAGCTTTAAACCTCATAACAAGAGGAAACTTTGAAACTGTTGACAACGGCGGATAAAAGGACTTTGAGACGCTATGTGACATGTATTGAGGCAGTAAAGCAATTGTAGTTGCAGGAGTAACAGTTGGAATAAAAAGTGCAAGTAGGTCGAGTAGAACGATTTGGTCGAACAGAACCGGCAGAATAGAACCAGTAGAATATAACAGAATAGGTTTCAAAGTTTTTCCACAACACCGAATATCAATTCATGTCGACTGGCGCGCGCAACCTTCTGCCACTTGCCACGTCGCATGTGAGCACAGACGCAGAAAAAAATGTCTTATAGTTCCATGCGCGGCCGCATGACGGGACGGTGCCACCCATCAGAGTCGCCACATCATTACATCACGGACTGGCGCGACATCTATACACTCGGCCCGCAACATATGGCATCTAAAAGTATGGGTAACTCATGACGTCATATTTAAAAGTATGTTTTTGGGGGCTTTTATTGACCAGATACAGACAAATATATGGCACCACTACCACTGTATTTCTGAGACAAAACTGGTCTAGCAACATGACTTTTTTAGATTTATCAATGACAAATGTTGACCTTCAGTGACTACAGTGGCTACAACTATCGAATTATACGTGGAAAGTAACTTCTAAAACATGTGTTGCATGACTTTCGTAGATATTTTTAGCATAGTGACCTTTTGTGACTTGACCATGACCTTGACCTTGACCAACAATCTCACTTTAGCTCATGCGGGATGTGTATCATACTTTTGGCAGCACTTTGGATGATTCTGGTCGTAATCAAAGGCTTTGGATGGAAAGTATGGCCCATATACTCAAATACGTCGATGTTGACCTTTGACCTGGCCTTGACCTGATATTTGACGTCACTTTGACATTTTGGAGTACGCTTTAGATTTGTCTCATTGAGAGCTTCCGATTGCCGCCTTGCGCGTCTCGTTGCGATTATTTGTTCGGAGGATAACCAGGGGGGATGCAAAGATGTATATGTTACGTATACATACATAGATGATCAAAGATGATCATACAAAGATGCATCTTTATTTATTTATTTATTTTATTGATCGCCAACAGAGCAAGACTCCAATAACAGGCGAAGTCGTGAGAGATAAAACACGATGGTAAACTACTAAATACATAGTAAAACATAAACACATCATAAATGTATAAATAAATACAAAAAAGCACCAGCAATCGTATAAGTTTAAAGCGACGCCACATACTTGAGGACACTGTTTTTAAAACTGTAAAAGTTGCCTCCGAACATATCTGCATCCACAATATCACTATTTAAGAAGGTGTTAACTATTTTCGGAATCCTGACAAACAGTCCACTTTGTACAGTGCTCACTCGTGCATGGGGCACCGCGAGCAGGGTTCGCGAGCGGGTCGATCGGGCAGGCACTCTCAAAGGCAAATTGAACAAGAGAGTTCCAGTCTGTTGTCAAAGACGCTGCGAGCAAACAGAATATCATGCTGGATTCTCCGAGAAGCCAGAGAGGTGACTTTGAAATATTGCAAAAGATCTCGGTACTAAAGAGAAGAAAAGCCAGCATGATGGTGTGCTTGAAGCCACATGAGGAATTTGTGCTGTACCCGATCGACCCGCTCAGTGTGGGCCTTGGCCGCACCTGTCCAGATTACGCTGCCGTACTCTAAAACTGAGCGCACATTGGCATAGTAAGCAGCCATAAGGGCACTTTGCCTAAATTGATCTCGTCCCGCATGTTGGAACGACCGAATCAAGAGCCCAAGTGCTCGGTTGCCCTTGCGTACCGTACAGTTCACATGGGCCGCAAAGGTCAGCTTTGAATCTATCATGACTCCCAGATCACGGATCTGTGACACTCGCTCTAACTCTGTGTTATCAATGAAGTAATCTGTCTGGACAGGTGCGCGTCTGAGGGTCATCGTAAACGACTTGCATTTACTGGGATTTAGGGTGAGTCCCCAGCTGACAGACCAGGCAATCAGCCGGTCCAGGTCCTCCTGAAGCCGAAGTCCGTCAGCAGGGGACTCAATTTTGCGATAAAGTTTAACGTCGTCTGCGTAAAGCAGACAGCCGGAGTTGATAACGGATGGCAAATCGTTTATAAACAACGAGAAGACCAAAGGGGCCAGAATGGACCCTTCCGGAACACCTGAGAGGACCGGTTCTGTCTGTCTGTCTCTACTACCTCATCACTTCCAGTCGTCCAGAGTCTACAAGCCATGACTAAGCTTCCAGTTGTCTACAAACTACTACGAACCCTGACTTATCGCAGACCCAGCCCCGTGGAAAGTTCCTTCTGCTTATTCTACCTCACCATTTCTATTTCCTCCGTCCCGCTCCTCACTACAAAAACTTCTTCCTCTTCCCCACCATGCGAGTGGCCCTGTGTGGAAACGCTGTAATTTTCTATTGTTTTTCGTCAATAAATATATATTTCGTTTAACAGATTTGTTTAATTGTATGCAAAAGATCGAAAACGGCCAAATACGCAACACGCCCCATGCTCCACCCTTCCCCCTCCGGCCCCCCACGATACAGTCACTTGGCGAAACATTATACCCCTATTTGGCTCCTATGCATATAGGGCAATTTCACGCCATATTGGGACATGATGATTGATCGCTCTACCGCTGGCTGTCCTTGATCAGGTGCTTGTTCTGACAGGCGGAGGTGACTCTTGCCGCGGACCCGGTGCCGGCCGCTCCTGTGCTGCTGGGCCTGGTCGCGCCTGCGGGCACCCGGTCGCGCCTGGTTGTCGTGCCTCTGAACCGTGCCCCGGCCGCTGACAAGTCAGCTGTGCCGGGCGGCAAGGTGGCTGTCAGGAGCGGCAAGCTGGCAGTGAAGGGCGGGGCCGGCGCACTGACGGCGTTCCTGCCGCGGCTGCCCTCGGCTGGCGTGTACCGCGCCCTGATCGCTCACGATCGCGCCGGACTGCAGGCGCAGCTCAAGGCAGGGTCAGTGCTCACGGGTGACGGTCAAACCAGGGTGGGGCACGAGCCTTGACACCGTGCCTACCATTGGCCAGCGAAGTGTTCCACATAGTTGAGTGTGTCTCTAAGATGGGCTGGAAAAGATACATTGGTGCTGGGCAGTGTCAATCAGAGGATGACAACGTCTTGGGTTACGGGTGCGTCGACTGTTTGGTTGTTTGGTTCCGATGAGCCAGAGTTGTAGCGCAGGGACAGAGTTGCAGCTAAGACGGGAGAAAGGGAGGAAAGAAATAGTAAAGGTGTTTGTGAGATAAGACAGGGAGAAACAGATGTTCTTCCTGATAATCATAGGCGTAACCACCTTCCGAGAGTAGGTGGGGACGGAGGCACTTTGAAGTCGATTTTTTCCTTGCAACGCCCATAGGCGTAATGTTAAAATCGGAAAGTGTTACTGGGGACTGATCCCCAGTGACCCCAGTGACCCCAGTGGTGGTTACGCGCCTGCTGATAACACTTCTAGGACAGTGACGGTGTGCGTATTTTATAGGGATGCAGACAATCAGGGACGGATCTAACCGTGGTTGTAGGCAGGAAGGTGGCAAATCCAGAGGCGTATTTCCCAAAAGTTGTTGAGTGGGGGCGGGAGGGGTCGGCTAGGGCAGGGGCGTGGCCGATTTTTGTTTTAGTGCGGGTTCGGCAAATATGACGGAAAAATGTACCTCCATTTTTATCGTGTGCCTTTGCAGGATGTTTGATGTGGTTTCATGTTATAGTAAGCACTTGTTATTTAGCGCCGCGAAGCGGGCCGAAATTTTACGGGTTTGCCTGATAAAACCCAGAAATATGGGCCTTGTAGAGGATGAGAAGCTAAAAGTGCCATTCATTCAATTCACCGTTACAACGAACTGAAGACGATGACGATGGCCTCGTCGTTATGACGATGGCTACCGATGTGACGCCGCGAAGCGGCGTAAAAATCGTAATTTTAGGTCGTAGGAAACGCAATTTTAATATTGGAACCAGACCATGAGTGGAGCCAAGCCTCAGGTAAACCCCATTCCTGGTTGCACATCTCGATGTGATACAAAATATTGAAATTAAGGTAGTTTTTCATATACATATTCCTCGGATAGTAAATCACGATGACCGGTGACAGTCAGCGTTCAATAGTGCAAATGCTGATAACTTTATACATTACATATGCACCGAACACTAACAAACAACTGGTAACAGTGCAAACGGTTTATAAGCAGCAAGAGGCAAAACGACTTTTCAGCGCATAAATGGTCCCTGCGGATCTGGAGAAGTCTGGGGCGAGATGGCTTGGGGAGATGGTTCTGGCCTGGTCCCACTATTAGGCTCTTCGGTCCAGCAAGTTGGGCACCGCTGGAACAGCTTCCGGGAGCCGATGTCCGCGTCTTTGCGTTCGCGTCGCCTTTTTTCGGAACTCGGCAGACTAGCTAAACATGTAGCCCGCTTGAAAGTTAATATTGTATGAAGGGAGTGAGCCCTGAGGCTAGAATTAGGTACCGCCAAGGAGAGCCTCTGCCAGAAACTTAATGAATTAATTTGCCCATTTTCCAAATTTCTATAAGCAATTGTGAATTGTGTGTCATGCCGCGAAGCGGCGCGAAATTTCCACGTTTTTCACTGTGGATAGCTGAATTTTGACTGATGCAAAGTCAATTTTTATAACTGTACGTCCGACCGTTTGGAAGGGGAGGGCAAATCATAGTTTCAGGACCTTTGGGGGGGGGGGGGGCATGGCCCCTTGCCCCCCCCCCCCTGGATCCGCCCCTGCGGACAATGTGTGCTAGAGAATGTGTCCAATATTGCATTGCATTGGTAATGGTAGCATCTGCATCGTCATTACAACAGCAGATATCAACAGCATAACTATTCAGAATAGATAATGTGCGTGCTAGTCGTAAGGAAATCCACATGCACTCCACCCGTAGGTGTGACAGCGCCTGCCAGTCCTCTGCACACACTCTGCGGGTGAGATCGGCAGCGCCAGTCATGACCAGTGCAGAGTTCGCCTCCCCCTTCCGACACGTGACAGTCACCTTCGACGAGCTGGTGTGGACTGAACAGGACTGTGAGGAGCTCTTGGACACCGCCGCGCTCCAGGCGATGGGGGAACCGGGTAAGTAATGTAGTGGGTCACTTCCACGAGTTGTTGGCAACTCTAGAGTTGTAGACTGTTTTGGATGTATAGACAATCAGCTGAAAGAAGATCATTGACTTTGGAATGCCTTGAAGGATGTAGCGCCGTAAGTTTATGGAACATTGTCTTTCTTGGTCGTGGAAGGATCATGCAATATTTATATTTCGCTGAGCTTCGTACGTCAACAAATGGGAAGGAGCAGCACAACAGCACTTCTGCTGCTTACGTCGCCATAAACCAAGAATACCGATACACCTGTTAAAGTGAAACATGTTGCCTCATTCTCAACTCGTCACTCATTTTCAGCCCGTCACTCATTCTCAGCTCGTCACTCATTCTCAACCCGTCACTCATTCTCAACTCGTCACTCATTCTCAACTCGTCACTCATTCTCAACTCGTCACTCATTCTCAACCCGTCATTCATTCTCAATTCGCCACTCATTCTCAACTCAAAGTCACTGAATCTTTTCCTCAAAAGTGACAGCAAAGTACTTGGTGTGAACACTTCTTCAGGTTGCCATCTGTCCCTGGCAGGGCTCGGACCCTGACTCTGGCCACGTATTGACCCGCACCCCGTCCCTCCACCCGCCCCACTCCTCACCAGAGGGAGCAGACTGCACCGTTCGCGGTAACCAGCTGTTGGTGCGGCCCGGATCCAAGATGGCGGCGCCCAGCGGAGGCGTGGAGCTGACGCTGGCCGAGGACAGCGGTATCGTGCGGCTGGGCAGCGGCGGCGGAGAGCTGGCCGGCAGAGCCGCCGGTTCCGTGGTCGTCAACTTCACACAGGCGCTGGCGGTACGGACGTAGAGTAGCAGACTTGGCAGACGATGAACCACGTGGACGCTTTCAATCATCTGACAATGCGCCATGGCCAATGTTGGCTTTCATTTGTGTTATATAATGAGGATTATAACGAGAAAGTGCTTTCAAAATATGATGTGGACACAATTTTGTGGTGCCTTCATTTCGTATGTCGAGCTTTGGCTTCGTGTGTAACTTGATACTCCGCTACTCAGAGAACAGACCACCTGATTGTTGACTTGTAACTCTCCTCAACCGTGTAAAGTTGATGGCGCACTGTGACAGTAGGTAGACTGTTCCGCGACACAGTAGGTAGACTGTTCCGCGACACAGCACGCATTGCGGCACAGTCTACCTGTAACCCGCCTCAGCTCGCGGTTTCCTGAATGGACAGATTGGACACCCAAAGGATCAATTAGGATTTATGTTCATTGTTGAAGGGATTCAATGCCAGTCCTATCAGCTTCCAAAGTTGAGGACACCCCCCCCCCCCCACACCTCATCACACTTCTTATTGTAAAGAACACTAATCATAATTCATAGCATTCATACACTTTTAACCCAAACATTCAAATCTGTCCCGGGTATCTGCTTTTGAACGTGTGAAGATGGACATATGTTTTGCCATAGGCGTCCATCCGGCATCCATCCTGGTTTACTGACAAGTTGAAAACACTTCAATCAATATCTTCGACACGACATGGCTGTTATCTTATTTCCATCATATTTTGTTTTGTTTTAAGTGAGTGTGTCTACTAGCAAAGCTGATTTGTTTTTTGAACACGGGATTTCAGAACTGAATTATCTGAACCAAATCATGTCTCATTTCTCCCAATTCGCCCTATATTTCAAAGACCCCAAGAATGGCCTGGTAGACGGTAATTAAAAAACAAAAATTGAGTCCGAATATTTTTGAATGGATGGATTTCCGAGGTCAGGCCCGCGCTAAGCATAGCTTGTTGCGCAGGCCCTGACCCCACCACCCGATCAAGCAATTCCTGGCGTCCGGCAGAATTTAGAAGCGAAAGTTTTACGTGCCCGACATACCTGGACACGGTCCGCCCCGCCCTCTGACGTCACCTGACCTTGAGTGCGACCGCTGCCACCGGCCACAGGCCATCCCAGCCAGGGGCAAATAGCGAGCGCCGAAGCGACTCGAACCCGGGCTGTCTCTACCGGGTGAGGTCAGAAGCCCGGCGCTCTCCCAACTGAGCTACAGGGGCGGACTAAAGTTATCAGTAGACCCCAGATAGCTTACCACCACTATAGTATCTATAAAACTGCTAACATATTATTAAACAAACGAATTCACCCAATACGTTATATTATGTTTTTAACACGCGCAGTGGAGAGGGGTATGCCACTAACACGCAGTGGAGGGGGCGGGGGGGGGCACTTTAGTGCCCCCCCCCCCCCGTAAGATCTCCAAAAGTATGAGAGCTGGAACGATCAAGCTTACAGGGTAGGTAGGTGCTATGACGATCTACATTTCCAAAATTTGCGTGACCTTCGGTATCTTCGTGATCTGCAAGGTCAAACGAGGTCACGAAGGTCAAATCTGGCCAAATGTCACAATTTTTGGAATTTAACCTCTGTGGCGTCACAGGTCACCAGCAATGTGGCCAAAGTTGTTTCCGGGGATGAACATTGGCATTGTCTACCGAATAATGGCGTTTGCATCATCCCGATCCGACTGTTGGTTCCGAAGATATCGATTGGCCGACCGCGATTCTGGCCGCCATCTTGGAATGAAAATCAATATAACTCAAAAATGTATCGACTGATTTGGATTTTTTACGTTAAACGATCCGCTATTGAGTTGGCGTTAATGTCTCGTTAAAAAACACCGCCTTGCTCCGCTTCGTTTGCGAGCTATTCACGAAAAACATGGGGGGGGGGGCACAAAAGTACCCAACCCCCTCCACTGCGCGTGTTAAGACGCGTTTCGTACATACCCTTAATCATCTAGTCCCTCGGAGTACCCTCGTTGTGGAATAGTGATGTGTGATGTGGCGATCGTTTATATCGATATCGTTAGTAAAAAATGAGCCGTGGCAGTATGCGGGAAAATTCAACTAATGGGGCTCCTCAAGATGTGGAATCTCATTGCTGCCGAACGTCCAAAGCAATAGAGTTGCTTGCCATGACACAAGTTTTTGACCAACCGAACATGGTAAAACCACTCCTACCAATAGAACTACCAATAGAACTAAAATTAACTTTTCCTTTTGACTACCTTAAAGGTAGTCAAAAGGAAAAGTTAATTTTAGTTATATTGGTACTTATATTTTAAAGGCACATGTCCCATTTGTTATGTAGGTCCTCCAGGTACATAATATTGACTTTTTATATTGGCAATTTTATTTCAATAAAATGTTTAGACCTCATTTTCATTTCTAAAAAGGGTACACAAGTCATTCAATTTCAACATTTCAACACCATGAATCACTACTAAACTCAAAAATTGAATAACACGTGCTTTCAATACCTATTTAATCCTAATCTGTAACGCAGTACGGACTGATATTTCCATCATATCACATCACATCACCCTTGAGCCTGTCCCGCTGAAGCGGCCTAAAGCGCCTCTGTGCCACCCGCCAGGAGCCGCCGCGTCTGTCGCTGGTGGGACCGGCGGTGGTCTGCACCTCTGCTGGCTCCCGCGCCACGTTCCGCGCGCTGCCGCTGCAGGACCTGGGCCGGGCGCTCACCTACAGCTGGAACGTGACGCTGGAGACGGAGACCTCCCTGCCGCAGGCCACCACCCTGGCCGTCTGGCAGGGCATCAATGACGTCATCTCGCGCGAGGAGACGCAGGCGACCGACACCGTGTCTGTCTACACCATCGACTCGTCCAGGGTGAGGCCGTGTCACTCTGTCATTGTGTCACCGTGTCACTCTGTCGGAGTGTCGCGGTGTCTCTGTGTCGGTGTCGCAGCGTCGCTGTGTCCCAGTGTCGCTGTGCCACTCTGTCGGAGTGTCGCGGTGTCTCTGTGTCGGTGTCGCAGCGTCGCTGTGTCCCAGTGTCGCTGTGCCACTCTGTCGGAGTGTCGCGGTGTCTCTGTGTCGGTGTCGCAGCGTCACTATGTCGCTGTGTCGCTGTGTCACCGTGTCACTGTGTCGCTGTGTCGCTGTGTCGCTGTGTCACCGTGTCACTGTGTCACTGTGTCGCGGTGTCTCTGTGTCGCTGTGTCTCTGTGTCTCTGTGTCTCTGTGTCTCTGTGTCTCTGTGTCGCTGTGTCGCTGTGTCGCTGTGTCTCTGTGTCTCTGTGTCTCTGTGTCTCTGTGTCGCTGTGTCGCTGTGTCGCTGTGTCTCTGTGTCTCTGTGTCTCTGTGTCTCTGTGTTGCTGTGTCTCTGTGTCTCTGTGTATCTATGTCGCTGTGTGTCGTGAGTCGCTGTGTCGCTGTGTCACCGTGTCACTGTGTCGCTGTGTCGCTATGTCGCCGTGTCACTGTGTCGCTGTGTCGCTGTGTCACCGTGTCACTCTGTCACTGTGTCGCTGTGTCGCCGTGTCGCTGTGTCACCGTCTCACTATTTATTTATTTATTTATGTATTGTACATCGTGGGATTATCCCCTCTAATGGACCGAGGTCCGGGGGCTATTCCTAATCCCGAGTCAAGAAACGTAGGGTGTATAAAAACAGTGGATAGAATATCATTCACACGCACATATTCCCAGTCAGGTACATATACAATAGATTCGTCGCTCTACTCCTTCGTCGGTAGCAGGCGCTTCTTCAGCGTACGTTTGAACGACGCCACTGACACGGTCGCAAGTTCAGGTGGCAGCTCATTGTAGAGCTTAGCTGCGCGATACACAAACTGACGCTTGCCCGCAGCAGAGCCGGTGATGCGAGGCAGACTGAGCAGATGGTCTTGCCTAGTACTGCGCACACGATCAGCACGCTCTCGGTTCGTGTAAAACTGCGAAGCCAGATACTCTGGTTGACCGGTGACGCGGATCCGATGAAGTGAGGCCAAAGTCTGGTGATAAAATAAGTCCGCAGACGTGAGCCACCTAGCTCTTCCCTAGCAGCCGAGATGGGGTCGAACTTCCTTTTTCCTGAGATTATGCGAGCGGCAAAGTTGATGATCTTTTGAACTGCTGCGAGATTTTTAGCCGAACCGTTTCCAAAGATAGTGAGGCAGTACCGAATGTGAGAAAAGACCAGTGCGGATACGATGATGGGCAGGATCTCAGGTGGAAGCTGGTGAAGGAGCTGAGCTATTCCCGCCAAGATGCCCATGCATTTCTGGCTGACGAAGGTCACGTGGGAGTCCCAGTTGAGGCAGCGGTCGAATATCACCCCCAGATTCTTTGCCTCACTGCACGGAGTAAGCGCGACGTCGCGGAATTTAACAGTGAATGCCGGTAAGGTGCGGAGATTTTGACGCGTTCCGATCGGGAGCAGTTCAAACTTAGTTTCGTTCACCTTCAGACCATTTGCACAGAAATAGTCATCCAGTGAGGCCAGGACTGATTCTAGACGGGCGATGAGACCGGGCAAGTCAGATTTAGGGCCAGAAACGAGAATTTGGGTGTCGTCGGCGTACTGGACAACAAATGCTCCAGCTGCGTGAAGGCTGAGGTCATTTGTGAAGATAGTGAAGAGCAGGGGCCCCAGTGAGGATCCCTGGAAGACCCCTTGGTCGATAGGTCGCGGGTCCGAGATCTGTTTGTTGTTGGCCGAATCAGTGAAACTCACGCTTTGAGTGTGCCCAGAGAGATAATTTTCGAACCAGCTTGTCTCGATGCAGTGAAGCTGCAATTTGGATATCAATTTGGAGTGGCTGATGACGTCAAATCCCTTACTCAGATCAATCAGGCAAAGAATCGAAATTTGGCTCTGATCCATGGCCGAGAGCGCACGGTCCGAGATGCTGAGAAGGGCGGTTTCCGTGGAGTGGCGCGGTCTGAATCCGTGCTGGGTTGGAGTCAGAAGGTGATTAGTGGAGAGGAAACTGTGCAGTTGGGTCTGGACGAACTTTTCCACGATTTTGGAGATGACCGGAACTAGTGAAATGGGTCGGTAGTTGGACGGGTTCTCTGAGTCACCTGACTTGAAAACTGGATGGACGAGGGCATGTTTCCAGACAAGTGGGATTTCTTTTCGAGTGATACTTGCGTTGATGATATGCAAAAGGATGGAGCCGATGACGTTAAAAGCCAGTTTGAAAATACGAATGCAGAAACCATCAGGCCCACTCGCCGATGTGCTACGCATAGTGAACACAGTGCGGTGGAGCTGCATGAGTGTGATAGGCTGTAGGCTGAAGGCGCAAGCCCCAACTCTGTCGCTATGTCGCTGTGTCGCTGTGTCGCTGTGTCACCGTGTCACTCTGTCACAGTGACGCTGTGTCGCTGTGTCGCTGTGTCGCTGTGTCGCTGTGTCCCTGTGTCACCGTGTCACTCTGTCACAGTGTCGCTGTGTCGCTGTGTCGCGGTGTCACTGTGTCGCTGTGTCGCTGTGTCGCTGTGTCGCTGTGTCACTGTGTCGCTGTGTCACCGTGTCACTCTGTCACAGAGTCGCTGTGTCGCTGTGTCGCGGTGTCACTGTGTCTCTGTGTCGCTGTGTCGCTGTGTCGCTGTGTCGCTGTGTCGCTGTGTCGCTGTGTCGCTGTGTCGCTGTGTCGCTGTGTCGCGGTGTCACTGTGTCGCTGTGTCGCTGTGTCGCTTTGTCACTGTGTCACTGTGTCGCTGTGTCGCTGTGTCGCTGTGTCGCTGTGTCACTGTGTCGCTGTGTCGCTGTGTCGCTGTGTCACTGTGTCGCTGTGTCGCTGTGTCGCTGTGTCGCTTTGTCGCTGTGTCGCTGTGTCGCTGTGTCACCGTGTCACTCTGTCACAGAGTCGCTGTGTCGCTGTGTCGCGGTGTCACTGTGTCGCTGTGTCGCTGTGTCGCTGTGTCGCTGTGTCGCTGTGTCGCTGTGTCGCTGTGTCGCTGTGTCGCTGTGTCGATGTGTCGCTGTGCCGCTGTGTCGCTGTGTCGCGGTGTCGCTGTGCCACTGTGTCGCTGTGTCGCTGTGTCGCTGTGTCGCTGTGTCGCTGTGTCGCTGTGTCGCTGTGTCGCTGTGTCGCTGTGTCGCTGTGTCACTGTGTCGCTGTGTCACTGTGTCGCTGTGTCGCTGTGTCGCTGTGTCGCTGTGTCGCTGTGTCGCTGTGTCGCTGTGTCGATGTGTCGCTGTGTCGCTGTGTCTCTGTGTCGCTGTGTCGCTGTGTCACAGTGTCGCTGTGTCGCTGTGTCGCTGTGTCGCTGTGTCGCTGTGTCGCTGTGTCGCTGTGTCGCTGTGTCGCTGTGTCGCTGTGTCGCTGTGTCGCTGTGTAGCTGTGTCACTGTGTCGCTGTGTCGCTGTGTCGCTGTGTCGCTGTGTCGCTGTGTCGCTGTGTCGCTGTGTCGCTGTGTCACAGTGTCGCTGTGTCGCTGTGTCGCTGTGTCGCTATGTCGCTGTGTCGCGGTGTCGCTGTGTCGCTGTGTCGCTGTGTCGCTGTGTCGCTGTGTCGCTGTGTCGCTGTGTCGCTGTGTCACGGTGTCGCTGTGTCGCTGTGCGTCACTGTCACGCCCCATTGCCTGACACTGTGCACTTTGGCTCCTCAGCTTGTAGCGGGTGACTTCAGTTACCAGGTGTTCGTCAAATCCCAGGCTTGGACCGGTGCGTCGCAGATCGAGTCCCGCACGTTCCGCGTCTCAGACACGGGCCTGTCGGTGACCATATCGGGTCCGGACCGGATAGCCCGCGGCGGTCTGTACACGTACCACGCGACGGCCGCCAGCTGTGACCAACAAGGAGAAGACGCACAGTCGGCTCGGCTGAAGGTGAGGCGAGGACGCGAGCGCCGGGGAGTGGTGAGGACGCCGGGGAGTGGTGAGGACGCCAGGGAGTAGTGAGGACGCGAGCGCCGGGGAGTGGTGAGGACGCGAGCGCAGGGGAGTGGTGAGGACGCGAGCGCCGGGGAGTGGTGAGGACGCCAGGGAGTGGTGAGGACGCGAGCGCCGGGAAGTGGTGAGGACGCGAGCGCCGGGGAGTGGTGAGGACGCGAGCGCCGGGGAATGGTGAGGACGCGAGCGCCGGAGAGTGGTGAGGACGCGAGCGCCGGGGAGTGGTGAGGACGCGAGCGCCGGGGAGTGGTGAGGACGCGAGCGCCGGGGAGTGGTGAGGACGCGAGTGCCGGGGAGTGGTGTGGACGCGAGCGCCGGGGAGTGGTGAGGACGCGAGCGCCGGGGAGTGGTGAGGACGCGAGCGTCGGGGAGTGGTGAGGACGCGAGCGCCGGGGAGTGGTGAGGACGCCGGGGAGTGGTGAGGACGCTAGGGAGTGATGAGGACGCGAGCGCCGGGGAGTGGTGAGGACGCGAGCGCCGGGGAGTGGTGAGGACGCGAGCGTCGGGGAGTGGTGAGGACGCTAGGGAGTAGTGAGGACGCGAGCGTCGGAGAGTGGTGAGGACGCTAGCGCCGGGGAGTGGTGAGGACGCCGGGGAGTGGTGAGGACGCGAGCGCCGGGGAGTGGTGAGGACGCGAGCGCCGGGGAGTGGTGAAGACGCGAGCGCCGGGGAGTGGTGAGGACGCGAGTGCCGGGAGTGGTGAGGACGCGAGGACGGGGGAGTGGTGAGGACGCGAGTGCCGGGGAGTGGTGAGGACGCGAGCGCCGGGGAGTGGTGAGGACGCGAGCGCCGGGGAGTGGTGAGGACGCGAGCGCCGGGAAGTGGTGAGGACGCGAGCGCCGGGGAGTGGTGAGGACGCGAGCGCCGGGGAGTGGTGAGGACGCCGGGGAATGGTGAGGACGCCAGGGAGTGGTGAGGACGCGAACGCCGGGAAGTGGTGAGGACGCGAGCGCCGGGGAGTGGTGAGGACGCGAGGGCGGGGGAGTGGTGAGGACGCGAGCGCCGGGGAGTGGTGAGGACGCGAGCGCCGGGGAGTGGTGAGGACGCGAGTGCCGGGGAGTGGTGAGGACGCCGGGGAGTGGTGAGGACGCCGGGGAGTGGTGAGGACGCCAGGGAGTGGTGAGGACGCGAGCGCCGGGAAGTGGTGAGGACGCGAGCGCCGGGGAGTGGTGAGGACGCGAGCGCCGGGGAGTGGTGAGGACGCGAGCGCCGGGGAGTGGCGAGGACGCGAGTGCCGGGAGTGGTGAGGACGCCGGGGAGTGGTGAGGACGCCAGGGAGTGGTGAGGACGCGAGCGCCGGGAAGTGGTGAGGACGCGAGCGCCGGGGAGTGGTGAGGACGCGAGAGCGGGGGAGTGGTGAGGACGCGAGCGCCGGGGAGTGGTGAGGACGCCAGGGAGTGGTGAGGACGCGAGCGCCAGGAAGTGGTGAGGACGCGAGTGCCGGGAGTGGTGAGGACGCGAGGGCGGAGGAGTGGTGAGGACGCGAGCGCCGGGGAGTGGTGAGGACGCGAGCGCCGGGGAGTGGTGAGGACGCCAGGGAGTGGTGAGGACGCGAGCGCCGGGGAGTGGTGAGGACGCGAGTGCCGGGAGTGGTGAGGACGCGAGGGCGGGGGAGTGGTGAGGACGCGAGCGCCGGGGAGTGGTGAGGACGCGAGCGCCGGGGAGTGGTGAGGACGCGAGTGCCGGGAGTGGTGAGGACGCGAGGGCGGGGGAGTGGTGAGGACGCGAGCACAGGGGAGTGGTGAGGACGCGAGCGTCGGGGAGTGGTGAGGACGCCGGGCAGTGATGATTACGCCGGGGAGTGATGAGGATACCGGGGAGTGGTGAGGACCCCGGGGAGTGATGAGGATGCCGGGGAGTGATGAGGACTTGCGGCAGTGGCGTCGGCGGGTAATAGTAGGTGGGATGCCACACATAAGCGGTTTCATGGCTCGGATATCTTATTCGGTCTTTCCTCTCTATTTTGTCAGACCTTTAAACGGACATGACAGATTCGAAATATCTCACTGGTAGGTACCTACCTACTGATTTTGTGGACAAGCAAGGACATGCATGGCTGTTATAGCCATGCAACTTTGTGATGGCTCATATTTTGTATCGTTCTCAACCCGGTTTTATCTAGATTGGCTTCCTTTCTGCCTCTATAACATGTCATGGGAATGCAAATATGCCGTGTGGGGTTGTCACCCTCTCTCGTGGCTGTACTTGTGTGGAGTTTCCCTTAGGTGTTATATCCACACCTTCACGGCTGTGATGAACGCTTGCCGGTATCTTCTTTTCCCAAATATCGTCGTACAAATTACGGAAGCAAGTCACGAGACTGAACATTCGCGGTCAAGTAAATAGGCCTATCCAACGATTTATCTCATTTCATATGTTTTCTAAGCGTAATAATTGCCCAAATCATCCTATAGGAAGCTCAAATGAACGACCCAAAAACCTGCATTTTCTGTCACAAATGT
Organism: Chirona hameri; assembly: GCA_036785665.1. Lineage (NCBI taxonomy): Eukaryota > Metazoa > Arthropoda > Thecostraca > Balanomorpha > Balanidae > Chirona > Chirona hameri. The sequence goes on from JAXIVJ010008643.1 coordinate 53,130, forward strand.
TTGCAAGCGACCCCTTTACTTCTCTTCCCCTGCGTCCATTCGCTATCATGCCACAACCTCGTCCACTGCTGTGCAGAGTAGCGACGTTCTGTTCGCTCCTCAGTACTCGTGGAGACTGCCCGGAGTTTCGGCCTCACACATGGATGGCCTGAACAGTCGCACCCTTCGCTTGGACACGTCGCAGCTCGCCTGGCAGTCCGAGTATCGACTTACGTGTGTGGTGACCGAGCCAAGCACTGGGGAGGTCTTCACGGTAAGTGTCGGCTGGTGTCGCAGCTGGCATGTGGTGTTTTACTGGTGCAATATGGTGTCGTGTGGTGTTATGTAGCCTCACGTGGTGTCCAGAGGTGACGCAGCAGGCATGTGGTGTTTTACTGGTGTCATATGGTGTCGTGTGGTGTTATGTAGCCTCACGTGGTGTCATTAGGTGTCATCGCTGGGATCTGTAGTGTACTGCTGGGTCTCGGATGGTGTCGTGTGGTGTCATGTAGCCTCATGCGATGTCATTAGGTGTCATCGCTGGGATCTGTAGTGTACTGCTGGGATCTGTAGTGTACTGCTGGGATCTGTAGTGTACTGCTGGGGTCTCGGATGGTGTTATGACCAGCTCCGCCTTGGTTTTCGGCCGAGTCCTCGTGTGATATAATTTCTCAGACCTGCATTCCGTTCCTGAGTTCCATGTGACCTCGTCGTATGTGTCTATAGCCCCTCTGTCCCCCTGTCCACCCTGGCAGGACACGTTACGCCTGAGGCCGGGAGTTCCGTGTGACCTCGTCGTATGTGTCTATAGCCCCTCTGTCCCCCTGTCCACCCTGGCAGGACACGTTACGCCTGAGGCCGGGAGTTCCGTGTGACCTCGTTGTATGTGTCTATAGCCCCTTTGTCCCCCTGTCCACCCTGGCAGGACACATTACGCCTGAGGCCGGGAGTTCCGTGTGACCTCGTCGTATGTGTCTATAGCCCCTCTTTCCCCCTGTCCACCCTGGCAGGACACGTTACGCCTGAGGCCGGTGGGCGGCGGGGTGCGAGCCCGGCTTCCGGCCGAGCGGCGCGCTGTGCAGCCCACTCAGCCCGTCTACATTGACGGCGGCCGCTCGGAGGATCTGTCGGGCCGGTCGGGCCGCCTGAACTACATCTGGAGCTGCGAGCTAGCCGACAGCGGCGCCGGTTGCTTCGTGGGGGACCCGCGCCAGCCGCCGCTGCAGCGCCTGGAGCAACGGCTCGGACAGGAGGCGCTCCGCGGACCGACACTGCGCGTGCCGGCGGGACTGCTGGCCGCAGAACAGTGAGGCAGCTCTGGGCGACATTCTGTTCATCTGTTCTGTTCATTTTGTTCTCGGTTGACTATTCACTGGAACAGACTGGCATTGGGCTTGTGAAGCAGGACGCAGTTTGCATTCGGAACTGTGCAGAGATTCTGAATTTGTTAAAGCAAATAGTATCATGAATTCAATATTCAAGATGAAGTGCTTATTTGCC
>JAXIVJ010008644.1:0-54596 GCA_036785665.1 Chirona hameri
TTTTTCTTCCTAAAGCCAATATTGAGGTCACCAGAGGTCATCAAAGGTCAAATTTTCCTGTTTTAGGACATTGCTCCAGAAATTCCCATATATCTCAGAAACGATGTTAGTTAGAAAGAAACGGAAAAAGCAAACGCCAGCCAGTGAAATTTGTAATCGCTAAGGTGTCCTCAGATTTGATCTCAGGTCAATATTTGAGGCTCCAGAGGTCAAAAAGAAAAAATGCAGTTTTTTTGCTAAATCGTTTTTTGCTATTAACTTTTTACTTAATAAAGATAACGGACAACTCTTTACGCGATTGTGTTTATCTTGTCAATGCGCTTTGAATGATATATATGGTCACCTTGTTAAGTCAACTTAACAATTTGACCTAAGGTCAAGGTCATGTGGTGACCCAAGTAGGTCATGTTGCATATGAGAAGATGTACCTCGACGAGACAAACACATTGGTGTCGGTTTCACTTCTCTATCGTCATTATGTCGAGAGTTATTGACATACAACTGTTGGTGACCTCGGATGACCTCAGCTGACCCTGTAGGGGTCAGTGAACAAAAATGGCACCTAGGTCATCAAGAATGGCCTATAATAACATGATCCAGAAGGAATTAGACTGATATCTTGCGTATCTTTGGAATAGGAAGCATTTGAATATTTACCCATTGACTTATAATGGGGAGGTCACGAAATAGACCCGACCTTAGGTCGCTGATATACAAAATTCAAGATAAACAAATTGTAGATACATATGACCTTATAAAATCCTGTAAGTATAAAACCGATCATCTAAAACTGTGACTGTGGTACGACCACAAGTTTTTTTGGGAGGTGGGGTCACGTGACCTGGTCTGGTGACCTGACCTGAGATGACCCGATGTATTTTTTTAAACATAATGTGCGCAATTGATGCCCGAACAGCTGTGTCAAAAAACGGCGGCGCTGCGCGCCGCCGTTTTTTCGCTATCCTCGAAAAACCTGAGGGGGGAGTGTCTAAACACCCCCCCCCCCCGGCACGGCGCGGGTTAACTGGTCGAGAGTGGGGCGCAGACCGCTCCACTCTCCTCCAGTTGCATACATACTTCCCTGATACGCCCAATCCTGGACTATAATGCATTCTTATTTGATGATATATGTTCCAAACAAATTACAAAATTGCAAACTGTCCAGCCTTGCGGATCGTGACCGGGGCCTGTCGCACCACCAACACCACAAACTTACACATCGACACAAACATCCCACACTCTGCCGCCGACGCAAATACATGCTACTCAGATTACACGCCAGAGCAAGTTCTCACCCCACATGCTCAACATTCCAGATCTTAATCCCCCCCCGCACCCACACGACGACAAACACTACTACAAAAACGACACCCACTTATCAGTCACAGAATCACACAAACACACACTATTCAACATTCCACATATCAACACAATGCCAACACCACCACTAACACCGCCTCTTCACACACAACAAAAACACAGTCACGGCGGCAGAGACACACGCACTCTTCCACGAACACAAAGCACAACACAACACATACACATATATATATATATATATATATATATATATATATACACTGACGGCTCCCGGGGCGACGGCCGAACCGGTGGTGCATATTACACAAATACAGCTAATAATAACTTCAGATTTCCAGACAAATAGCGTGTTTACAGCAGAATAATCAGCAATTTTATTAGCATTCATATATATTAGAATGGAAAACTTAAAGAAGTAATCATATGCACAGATTCGTCCGCCTCGCTCTTTGCCATTTCCTCGATTCGTGATTGCAGAAACCCGATAGTCTTCAAAATTCGACAGCTAATCAAATATTTACATAACAAACACAGCACATTTGAGTTCCTCTGGATCCCGGGACACGCCGATATCCCGGGAAACGAGGAAGCCGACAGACTCGCGAAATTAAGCTTATAATCACCTCCAGAAAACCATCTTCCAAGCCCTTTATCAGACGTTTTAAATTACATAAATCAACAATTTAACATATAGCGCCAGCGCGAGTGGGACGCTGCTCCGCATTTTCACCTGCATCCAATCAAACCAAAAGTCAAACATGCATAGTCACCAGAATTGCAGAGAAAAAGAAATAGTATTAGCACGCCTCCGCCTCGGTCATGCAAAAATTACGCATTACTACATTTTGTTCGACAATCTTCCGCCCCCCAAATTGCCAACACTGCCCAGGTTATTCGCGTTATATAATTAAACATTTACTTATTACTTGCCTTGTGCACAAAGTCAAACGCCAGAAAATCATGAATTACACGCGACACAATGGAATCACATTGAATCCTCAAACGCTGTTAGGCGATGATTATCCTGAATTGATTGGCCTCCTCTTTGATTTTCTTTACCAAACACGATTAGTTAATCAAATATAACAGGAGTTTTTTTGCCTAGCGCAATTTTGGTTCTCTGCGCAGGTTTTTCCCTTTGCGTTGGCGCTGTTTTTTTAAATTATTATTTAGGACTTTTCTCCCAGCAAAATACATCCTACAACCAGGTCTCGCCGGGGTGCTGGAGCCAGGGAACTGGCAACAGTCTCCCGTTGCTGCAATGATGGCGCCCCGGCTCCGTCAACACTAACACCGTTTCACAAGTGTATGTCCAAGTGTATGTCCAAGTGTATGTGTGGCTGTGTGTGTATGGAATACAATGTGTATGTATGTGGGTCTCGTGTTTTACTTAATTTTGTCTTTGAACGAAATACTTAACGTAAGATAGACATTATATTTACTTTGAACAATTCACTTAACGTAAAATAGATACCCTATTCCCTAGCTTGCCCCGGGTTCACATAAACCGGTTAACGTATTTTTTTTCCTGGCAAATTGCCAGAAGTAATTCCCCCCCCCCCGGAACATGGCTTTAGGCCGCTCCGGGAAGAAAAAAAGTGTCTGACGCTCACCTAGCGCTTCGAGATGGGTAGTAGTGGAGTGAATGGCGCCACGGGAATCGCATCACTAGCTGTAGAAGAAAGTGAAAGGTGACGAGCTACGCCGAATCATCAAACACACATGCTCGACCATTTTATATTCACTTTGTTTTCCATGGTGGTTTCGATATCTTAACCCGCGCACTGCAGGGGCTTTGAACGCCGAACACGAACTGCAGGGGGGGGGGGTTGATTTCCGCCCCCCCCCCTGAGATCTCGAAAACTACGCAACGTATCGAGAAGCGGAAAAAGGCATTTGATAGCTTCATACATGTTCAAAGTATTTCAGTGGTTTTTAAGTCAGGTCAAAATTGAGGTCACCAGAGGTCATCAAAGGTCAAATTTTCCAGTTTTTTCCTGTTTTAGGACATCGCTCCAGAAATTCCCATATATCTCAGAAACGATGATAGTTAGAAACAAACGGAAAAAAGCAAATGCCAGCCAGTGAAATTTGTAATCGCTGAGGTGTCCTCAGATTTGATCTCAGGTCAATATTTGAGGCTCCAGAGGTCAAAAAGAATCAAATGCAGTTTTTTTGCTAAATCGTTTTTTGCTATTAACTTTTTACTTAATAAAGATAACGAAAAACTGTTTACGCCATTGTGTTTATCTTGTCAAGGCGCTTTGAATGATATATATGGTGACCTTGTTAAGTCAACTTAACAATTTTACCTAAGGTCAAGGTCAAGTGGTGACCCAAGTAGGGCATGTTGCATATGGGAAGACGTGTCTCGACGAGACAAACACGCTGATGTCTGTTTTACTTCTCTATCTTCATTATGTCTAGAGTTATTGACAAAAAAGTGATGGTGACCTCGCATGACCTCAAATGACCCAATAGGGGTCACTGAACAAAACTTACACTTGTATGATCAAGAATATCCTATAATAACATGATCCAGAAGTAATTGGACTAGTACCATGCATATCCTTGAAATAGGAAGCATTTGTATATTTCCCCATTGACTTATTATGGGGAGGTTACGAAATTGACCTGACCTTAGGTCACCGATATCAAAATTCCGAGTTATACGAATTGTAAGTACTGATGCCCTCATGACATCCTGTAAGTTTCAACCTGATCGGTGAAAAACTCTGGCTTTGGCACAACTGCAAACATTTTTGGTGGTGGGGTCACTTGACCTGGTCTGGTGACCTGACCTGAGATGACCCGAGCATATTTTTTCTCTCTCAAAGTGTGCGCAATTGATGTCCTAACAGGTGTATCAAAACCCGGCGGCGCTGCGCGCCGCCGTTTTTTCGCTATCTTTGAAAAACTTGAGGGGGGGGGGGCGGAAATCAACCCCCCTGCAGTGCGCGGGTTAAGAGTAGAGAAGCGCTCCATTCTCGCTCTTACAACATTACGTACTTGAAGCAACAGTATTATGATAAAGGCTAAAGCCCAGACTGATGCGGCCGGCATGCTTCGTTTTTATCTAAAAGTATGTTCTTATTCAAGGTCGCCCTTTGTTTAGACTAAAAGCGCTTGAGGTTGTCCAGTTGTCTTGTTTCCTTATGTCATTCTTCTCCGATTAGAAACGCTGCGTTACACATTGTACCTGTTTTGCTTTTCTTTTCGTGATCTGCAAGTACAGTTGTCGCCACAGAAAGCTGTTCGGCGATGTACATTGTGCAGGGTCTGGGCGGTGTGGGTTGCCTCCTCCAGCGGTGTCGCGGGGCTGCTGGAGCTCAGTCGGCGCCCGTCTCTCTGTGCTCTGTTTATATCTGCTGAGTGCTGCTGCTGCCGGCCGGCCCGCTCTGTTCCGTGTCGGCCCGTACAAACTGACCTCCACTGCGTCACAACCTTTCAGCACGTTCCAAATACCGGCGCATTCAGTTCCTCAAGCGTATCTCACAAACGTATCTCACGATATGCAACGCATAACATCTATACATTCGGAGTGTTTGGTATTTATATTGACTCGGTAACAGCGTCGTCTTCGTGGTAGGCTTCAGACGCGTCCTCGGCTCTGCATCACTGCCCCCGGTCAGACGGGGCTGTTGGCCCGTGTCGTGCCCCCGGTCAGACGGGGCTGTTGGCCCGTGTCGTGCCCCCGGTCAGACGGGGCTGTTGGCCCGTGTCGTGCCCCCGGTCAGACGGGGCTGTTGGCCCGTGTCGTGCCCCCGGTCAGACGGGGCTGTTGGCCCGTGTCGTGCAGCGGTCAGACGGGGCTGTTGGCCCGTGTCGTGCCCCCGGTCAGACGGGGCTGTTGGCCCGTGTCGTGCCCCCGGTCAGACGGGGCTGTTGGCCCGTGTCGTGCAGCGGTCAGACGGGGCTGTTGGCCCGTGTCGTGCCCCCGGTCAGACGGGGCTGTTGGCCCGTGTCGTGCCCCCGGTCAGACGGGGCTGTTGGCCCGTGTCGTGCCGGTCAGACGGGGCTGTTGGCCCGTGTCGTGCCGTTCGCTGGTCGTGCTGGGCTGGAGGGGATGCCTGCTGGCGGAGTTAGTTCTCCATGATCCTCATTAGCGGTCAACAATCTGATCCCCCGAAGGGCGCCAAACCGCCGCAGCGTCATCGTCAGACTGATCTGCCGAGCAGAAGTGAGCCGCTGCCGTCCGTGTCTCGTCACGATCCTAGCCCAGCCACTTCACTGCACTTGCAGTCAACACTCCATACAATAGATACATCATTATGGCTGATCGGATTGGCAGCTTAGCCTTCCGGTAACGTCTGTGGTGCGTCTGAGTACGTCTGACGTCTGAGTACGTCTGACGTCTGAGTACAGTACGTCTGACGTCTGAGTACAGTACGTCTGAGTACGTCCGACGTCTGAGTACGTCTGACGTCTGAGTACGTCTGACGTCTGAGTACGCCAAACGGTCTGAGATGCCCAGCAATGCAAACATGGGCCTTGCAAAATCCCCTTTGGAAGGATCCCTGTAGCGCTATATAGCCAATAACCATAGCAGCTGTGGCTCCCGCAAGCCCCAATCATCATCATCATCATCATCAAGGATCCGTGTAACTCGTTTTGCATATAAACGATTGCGGGAAGTGAGCCCCTATACTCGTGTGTATGCTGAACGAACTCTTATTTGCTCATATTCATATTGTTTCACGGGTTGGTGTTCACCTATCTTCAGTAAACACCAACCGGTTTACTTCAATACAATATAATGCATCCCGTATAAGCAGCAGATGTCGCAGTCAAATGTCACGGGAAGAAGTGCTTGATTGCCGATGCTCAAGTAGTTTTATCACTGACCGTCCATGTGAAATGAGCAGGCAAACGAGTAATCCTACCCAGCTGCACTTACGCCAGTTATCCCATCACACAGCCGTGCTCACTCGCATGCTGACAACACCGAATTGTCCAGCGGGCGTGCTAACCCCTGCTGACTGAGCTGCTGACTGATCTGATGACTGATCTGATGACTGATCTGATGACTGACCTGCTGACTGATCTGATGACTGACCTGCTGACTGATGTACAGACTGATCCGATGACTGACATGCTGACTGATGTACTGACTGATCTGATGACTGATCTGATTACTGACCTGCTGACTGATCTGCTGACTGATCTGATGACTGATCTGATGACTGATCTGATGACTGATCTGATGACTGATCTGCTGACTGAGCTGCTGGATCTGACCTGATGACTGATGTACTGGCTGATCTGATGACTGATCTGCTGACTGATATGATGACTGATCTGCTGACTGATCTGATGACTGATCTGCTCACTGATCTGATGACTGATCTGCTGACTGATCTGCTGACTGATCTGCTGAATGATCTGATGACTTGATCTGATGACTGATCTGATGACTGATCTGATGACTGATCTGATGACTGACCTGCTGACTGATCTGATGACTGATCTGCTGACTGATCTGATGACTGATCTGATGACTGATCTGCTGACTGATCTGCTGACTGATCTGATGACTGAGCTGCTGGATCTGACCTGATGACTGATGTACTGGCTGATCTGATGACTGATCTGCTGACTGATATGATGACTGATCTGCTGACTGATATGATGACTGATCTGCGGACTGATCTGATGACTGATCTGATGACTGATCTGCTGACTGATCTGCTGAATGATCTGATGACTTGATCTGATGACTGATCTGATGACTGATCTGATGACTGATCTGATGACTGATCTGATGACTTGATCTGATGACTGATCTGCTGACTGATCTGCTGACTGATCTTATTACTGATATGATGACTTGATCTGATGACTGATCTGCTGACTGATCTGATGACTGATCTGATGACTGATCTGATGACTGATCTGATCACTGATCTGATGACTGATCTGATGACTGATCTGCTGACTGAGCTGCTGACTGATGTACTGGCTGATCTGATGACTGATCTGATGACTGATATGATGACTGATCTGATGACTGATCTGATGACTGATCTGATGACTGATCTGATGACTGATCTGATGACTTGATCTGATGACTGATCTGCTGACTGATCAGCTGACTGATCTGATGACTTGATCTGATGACTGATCTGCTGAATGATCTGCTGACTGATCTGCTGACTGATCTGATGACTGATCTGATGACTTGATCTGATGACTGATCTGATGACTGATCTGATGACTGATCTGATGACTGATCTGATGACTTGATCTGATGACTGATCTGATGACTGACCTGCTGACTGATCTGATGACTGATCTGATGACTGAGCTGCTGGATCTGAACTGCTGACTGATGTACTGACTGATCTGATGACTGACCTGCTGGATCTGAGCTGCTGACTGAGCTGCTGACTGATCTGATGACTGACCTGCTGACTGACCTGCTGACTGATCTGCTGACTGATCTGCTGACTGATCTGCTGACTGATCTGCTGACTGATCTGCTGACTGATCTGATGACTGATCTGATGACTGATCTGATGACTGATCTGATGACTGATCTGATGACTGATCTGATGACTGATCTGATGACTGATATTCTGACTGATATTCTGACTGAGCTGCTGACTGAGCTGCTGACTGAGTTGCTGACTGATATGCTGACTGATCTGCTGACTGAGCTTCTGGATCTGACCTGCTGACTGATGTGCTGACTGATCTGATGACTGACCTGCTGACTGATCTGCTGACTTAGCTGCTGGATCTGACCTGCTGACTGATGTGCTGACTGATGTGCTGACTGATCTGATGACTGATCTGATGACTGATCTGCTGACTGACCTGCTGACTGATCTGATGACTGATGTACTGACTGATCTGATGACTGATCGGATGACTGATCTGCTGACTGATCTGATGACTGATCTGATGACTGATCTGATGACTGATCTGATGACTGATCTGATGACTGATCTGCTGACTGATCTGCTGACTGGTCTGATGACTGATCTGCTGAATGATCCGCTGACTGATCTGCTGACTGATCAGATGACTGATCTGATGACTGATCTGATGACTGATCTGATGACTGATCTGATGACTGATCTGATGACTGATCTGATGACTGATCTGATGACTGATGTACTGACTGATCTGCTGACTGATCTGCTGACTGATCTGCTGACTGATGTACTGACTGATGCACTGACTGATGTACTGACTGATCTGATGACTGATCTGATGACTGATGTACTGACTGATCTGCTGACTGATCTGCTGACTGATCTGCTGACTGATCTGCTGACTGATCTGCTGACTGATCTGATGACTGATCTGATGACTGATGTACTGACTGATCTGCTGACTGATCTGATGACTAATGTACTGACTGATCTGATGACTGATCTGATGACTGATGTACTGACTGATCTGCTGACTGATCTGATGACTGATGTACTGACTGTTCTGATGACTGATCTGATGACTGATGTACTGACTGATCTGATGACTGTTCTGATGACCGATGTACTGACTGATCTGATGACTGATATGATGACTGATGTACTGACTGATCTGCTGACTGATCTGCTGACTGATCTGCTGACTGATCTGCTGACTGATCTGATGACTGATCTGATGACTGATGTACTGACTGATCTGATGACTGATCTGATGACTGATCTGATGACTGATCTGATGACTTGATCTGCTGACTGATCTGCTGACTGATCTGATGACTGATCTGATGACTGATCTGATGACTGATCTGCTGACTGATCTGATGACTGATCTGATCACTGATCTGATGACTGATCTGATGACTTGATCTGATGACTGATCTGATGACTGATCTGATGACTGATCTGATGACTGATCTGATGACTGTTCTGATGACTGATCTGATGACTGATCTGATGACTGATCTGATGACTGATCTGATGACTGATCTGATGACTGATTTGATGACTGATCTGCTGACTGACCTGCTGGATCTGCCCTGCTGACTGATCTGCTGACTGATCTGCTGACTGATCTGCTGACTGACCTGATGACTGACCTGCTGACCTCTCTCCGTCTGCTTGCTGCTGTTGACAGGTACTACGGCGGTACGGAGGTGGTGGACAAGGTGGAGCTGCTCTGTCAGCAGCGCGCGCTCGACCTGTACCGGCTGGACCCGGCGCGCTGGGGGGTGAACGTGCAGCCGTACTCGGGCTCCCCGGCCAACTTCGCCGCCTACACGGCCGTGTTGAGTCCACACGACCGGCTAATGGGTCTGGACCTGCCCGACGGCGGACAGTGAGTGGACCAGGAACACATGGCGTCACCCGGCGTCACACGGCGTCACACGGCGTCACACGATATCACATAGGTCACACGGGTCACACCTATACACACCTGGCCACACCTATCCATTAGAAAGTTGGTGGTCCGTTATGATCCAACTTTTTGTCGCGTGTTTTTCGCCGCCGTTGTGCTGAGTTTTTGCTCGCTGCTTGGAATGCAACTGCGTAGGGTCACGAACTGGTTATAACTGGAACTGGAACTGGTTATATTGTAACCCGTAAGACCTTTTTATACGTATTACTAGTCTTGTCCTGGTCAGTCGATAGTCTTGATGTCTTGTCTGTGTCGATGTGCCTTGATGCAGGTTTAAGTACTTTTAAGTAATTGCGTCAGTTAACGTCCTGCCCACAATAATGTATGGTTGGCATACAAGAAGTTTACTTTATTTGGTTGTTAGGTCATTCATTATCCATCCCGACTTGTGGCATTGTTCCCCTGGCTTTCCGTCTCTCCGCTTCACCAGCTGGTGCGGTGCCGTGTACAGTGTACAGTGTACAGTGTACAGTGTACAGTGTACAGTGTACAGTGTACAGTGTACACTGTACACTGTACACTATACACTGTACACTGTACACTGTACACTGTACACTGTACACTGTACACTGTACACTGTACACTGTACACTGTACACTGTACACTGTACACTGTACACTGTACACTGTACACTGTACAGTGTACAGTGTACAGTGTACAGTGTACAGTGTACACTGTACACTATACACTGTACAGTGTACAGTGTACAGTGTACAGTGTACACTGTACACTATACACTGTACACTGTACACTGTACACTGTACACTGTACACTGTACACTGTACACTGTACACTGTACACTGTACACTGTACACTGTACACTGTACACTGTACACTGTACACTGTACACTGTACACTGTACACTACACACTGTACACACTGTACACTGTACACTGTACACTGTACACTGTACACTGTACACTGTACACTGTACACTGTACACTGTACACTGTACACTGTACACTGTACACTGTACACTGTACACTGTACACTGTACACTGTACACTGTATACTGTACACTGTACACTGTACACTGTACACTGTACACTGTATACTGTACATGTCCCGCTCGCCGTGTTACCATCCATACCTGTCACTTCTGAGGTCCGGCTCCGACACGGCTCTGGCATCTTGTCTCCACCCGCTGTAACCCGTCTAATCGCGTGTATTGCTGTGTTTCCCCTGCATAACCCCCGTGTATTGCTGTTTCCCCTGTATAACCCCCGTATTTTGCTGTGTTTCCCCTGCATAACCCCCGTATATTGCTGTGTTTCCCCTGTATAACCCCCGTGTATTGCTGTGTTTCCCCTGCATAACCCCCGTGTATTGCTGTGTTTCCCCTGCATAACCCCCGTGTATTACTGTGTTTCCCCTGTATAACCCCCGTGTATTCCTGTGTTTCCCCTGCATAACCCCCGTGTATTCCTGTGTTTCCCCTGCATAACCCCCGTGTATTACTGTGTTTCCCCTGTATAACCCCCGTGTATTGCTGTGTTTCCCCTGCATAACCCCCGTGTATTGCTGTGTTTCCCCTGCAAACCCCCGTGTATTACTGTGTTTCCCCTGTATAACCCCCGTGTATTACTGTGTTTCCCCTGCATAACCCCCGTGTATTCCTGTGTTTCCCCTGTATAACCCCCGTGTATTGCTGTGTTTCCCCTGTATAACCCCCGTGTATTGCTGTGTTTCCCCTGCATAACCCTCGTGTATTGCTGTGTTTTCCCTGCATAACCCCCGTGTATTGCTGTGTTTCCCCTGTATAACCCCCGTGTATTCCTGGTTTCCCCTGCATAACCCCGTGTATTGCTGTGTTTCCCCTGCATAACCCCGTGTATTGCTGTGTTTCCCGTGCATAACCCCCGTGTATTGCTGTGTTCCCCTGTATAACCCCCGTGTATTCCTGTTTCCCCTGCATAACCCCTGTGTATTGCTGTGTTCCCCTGCATAACCCCCGTGTATTGCTGTGTTCCCCTGCATAACCCCCGTGTATTGCTGTGTTTCCCCTGTATAACCCCCGTGTATTGCTGTGTTTCCCCTGTATAACCCCGTGTATTGCTGTGTCTCCCCTGTATAACCCCCGTGTATTGCTGTGTTTCCCCTGTATAACCCCCGTTTATTGCTGTTTCCCCTGTATAACCCCCGTGTATTGCTGTGTTTCCCCTGTTTAGCCCCGTATATTGCTGTGTTTCCCCTGTTTAACCCCCGTGTATTGCTGTGTTTCCCCTGTTTAACCCCCGTGTATTGCTGTGTTTCCCCTGTATAACCCCGTGTATTGCTGTGTTTCCCCTGTATAACCCGCGTGTATTGCTGTGTGTCCCCTGTATAACCCCCGTGTATTCCTGTGTTTCCCCTGCATAACCCCCGTGTATTACTGTGTTTCCCCTGCATAACCCCCGTGTATTACTGTGTTCCCCTGCATAACCCCCGTGTATTGCTGTGTTCCCCTGTATAACCCCCGTGTATTGCTGTGTGTCCCCTGTATAACCCCCGTGTATTCCTGTGTTTCCCCTGCATAACCCCCGTGTATTGCTGTGTTCCCCTGCATAACCCCCGTGTATTGCTGTGTTCCCCTGCATAACCCCCGTGTATTGCTGTGTGTCCCCTGTATAACCCCCGTATATTGCTGTGTTCCCCTGTATAACCCCCGTGTATTGCTGTGTGTCCCCTGTATAACCCCCGTGTATTCCTGTGTTTCCCCTGCATAACCCCCGTGTATTACTGTGTTTCCCCTGTATAACCCCCGTGTATTCCTGTGTTTCCCCTGCATAACCCCCGTGTATTGCTGTGTTCCCCTGTATAACCCCCGTATATTCCTGTGTTTCCCCTGCATAACACCCGTGTATTGCTGTGTTTCCCCTGTATAACCCCCGTGTATTGCTGTGTTTCCCCTGTATAACCCCCGTGTATTGCTGTGTTTCCCCTGTATAACCCCCGTGTATTGCTGTGTTTCCCCTGCATAACCCCCGTGTATTGCTGTGTTTCCCCCGTGTATTGCTGTGTTTCCCTGCATAACCCCGTGTATTGCTGTGTTTCCCCTGCATAACCCCCGTGTATTGATGTGTTTCCCCTGTATAACTCCCGTGTATTGCTGTGTTTCCCCTGCATAACCCCGTGTATTGCTGTGTTTCCCCTGTATAACCCCCGTGTATTGCTGTGTTTCCCCTGCATAACCCCGTGTATTGCTGTGTTTCCCCTGCATAGCCCCGTGTATTGCTGTGTTTCCCCTGCATAACCCCCGTGTATTGCTGTTTCCCCTGCATAACCCCCGTGTATTGCTGTGTTTCCCCTGCATAACCCCCGTGTATTGCTGTGTTTCCCCTGCATAACCCCCGTGTATTGCTGCGTTTCCCCTGCATAACCCCCGTGTATTGCTGTTTCCCCTGCATACCCCGTGTATTGCTGTGTTTCCCCTGTATAACCCTCGTGTATTGATGTTTCCCCTGCATAACCCCGTGTATTGCTGTGTTTCCCCTGCATAACCCCCGTGTATTGCTGTGTTTCCCCTGCATAACCCCCGTGTATTGCTGTGCTTCCCCTGCATAACCCCCGTGTAATGCTCTGTTTCCCCTGTGTAACCCCCGTGTATTGCTGTGTTTCCCCTGTATAACCCCCGTGTATTGCTCTGTTCTCCCTGTATAACCCCCATGTATTGCTGTGTTTCCCCTGTATAACCCCCGTGTATTGCTGTTTCCCCTGTATAACCCCCGTGTATTGCTGTGTTTCCCCTGTATAACCCCCGTGTATTGCTGTGTTTACCCTGTATAACCCCCGTGTATTGCTGTTTCCCCTGCATAACCCCCGTGTATTGCTGTGTTTCCCCTGCATAACCCCCGTGTATTGCTCTGTTTCCCCTGTATAACCCCCGTGTATTGCTGTGTTTCCCCTGTATAACCCCCGTGTATTGCTGTTTCCACTGCATAACCCCCGTGTATTGCTGTTTCCCCTGTATAACCCCCGTGTATTGCTGTTTCCCCTGTATAACCCCGTGTATTCCTGTGTTTCCCCTGTGTAGCCCCCGTGTATTGCTGTGTTTCCCCTGTATAACCCCCGTATATTGCTGTGTTTCCCCTGCATAACCCCCGTATATTGCTGTGTTTCCCCTGCATAACCCCCGTGTATTGCTGTGTTTCCCCTGTATAACCCCGTGTATTCCTGTGTTTCCCCTGTATAACCCCCGTGTATTGCTGTGTTTCCCCTGTTTAACCCCCGTGTATTGCTGTGTGTCCCCTGTATAACCCCCGTGTATTGCTGTGTTTCCCCTGCATAACCCCCGTGTATTGCTGTGTTTCCCCTGTATAACCCCGTGTATTCCTGTCTTTCCCCTGTATAACCCCCGTGTATTGCTGTGTTTCCCCTGTTTAACCCCCGTATATTGCTGTGTTTCCCCTGTATAACCTCGTGTATTGCTGTGTTTCCCCTGTATAACCCCCGTGTATTGCTGTGTTTCCCCTGTTTAACCCCCGTGTTTTGCTGTGTTTCCCTGTATAACCCCCGTGTATTGCTGTTTCCCCTGTTTAACACCCGTGTATTGCTGTTTCCCCTGTATAACCCCGTGTATTGCTGGTTTTCCCCTGTATAACCCCCGTGTATTGCTGTGTTTCCCCTGTTTAACCCCCGTGTATTGCTGTGTTTCCCCTGTATAACCCCGTGTATTGCTGTGTTTCCCCTGTATAACCCCCGTGTATTGCTGTGTTTCCCCTACATAACCCCCGTGTATTGCTGTGTTTACCCTGCATACCCCCCGTGTATTGCTGTGTTTCCCCTGCATAACCCCCGTGTATTGCTGTGTTTCCCCTGCATAACCCCGTGTATTGCTGTGTTTCCCCTGTATAACCCCCGTGTATTGTTGTGTTTCCCTGAATAACCCCCGTGTATTGCTGTGTTCCTCTGTATAGCCCCGTGTATTGCTGTGTTTCCCCTGTATAACCCCCGTGTATTGCTGTGTTTCCCCTGCATGACCCCGTATATTGCTGTGTTTCCCCTGTATAACCCCCGTGTATTGCTGTGTTTCCCCTGCATAACCCCGTGTATTGCTGTGTTTCCCGTGTATAACCCCCGTGTATTGCTGTGTTTCCCCTGTATAACCCCGTGTATTGCTGTGTTTCCCCTGTATAACCCCGTGTATTGCTGTGTTTCCCCTGCATAACCCCCGTGTATTGCTGTTTCCCCTGCATAACCCCCGTGTATTACTGTGTTTCCCCTGCATAACCCCCGTGTATTGCTGTGTTTCCCCTGTATAACCCCCGTGTATTGATGTGTTTCCCCTGCATAACCGCCGTATATTGCTGTGTTTCCCCTGTATAACTCCCGTGTATTGCCGTGTTTCCCCTGCATAACCCCGTGTATTGCTGTGTTTCCCCTGTATAACCCCGTGTATTGCTGTGTTTCCCCTGCATAACCCCCGTGTATTGCTGTGTTTCCCCTGCATAACCCCCGTGTATTGCTCTGTTTCCCCTGTATAACCCCCGTCTATTGCTGTTTCCCCTGTATAACCCCCGTGTATTGCTCTGTTTCCCCTGTATAACCCCCGTGTATTGCTGTTTCCCCTGTATAACCCCCGTGTATTGCTGTGTTTCCCCTGTATAACCCCCGTGTATTGCTGTGTTTCCCCTGTATAACCCCCGTGTATTGCTGTGTTTCCCCTGCATAACCCCCGTGTATTGCTGTGTTTCCCCTGCATAACCCCCGTGTATTGCTCTGTTTCCCCTGTATAGCCCCCGTGTATTGCTGTTTCCCCTGTATAACCCCCGTGTATTGCTGTATTTCCCCTGTATAACCCCCGTGTATTGCTGTGTTCCCCTGCATAACCCCCGTGTATTGCTGTTTCCCCTGTATAACCCCCGTGTATTGCTGTTTCCCCTGTATAACCCCGTGTATTCCTGTGTTTCCCCTGTATAACCCACGTGTATTGCTGTGTTTCCCCTGTATAACCCCCGTGTATTGCTGTGTTTCCCCTGTATAACCCCGTGTATTGCTGTGTTTCCCCTGTATAACCCCCGTGTATTGATGTGTTTCCCCTGTATAACCCCCGTGTATTGCTATGTTCCCCTGCATAACCCCGTGTATTGCTGTTTCCCCTGTATAACCCCCGTGTATTGCTGTTTCCCCTGTATAACCCCCGTATATTGCTCTGTTTCCCCTGTATAACCCCCGTGTATTGCTCTGTTTCCCCTGTATAACTCCGTGTATTGCTGTGTTTCCCCTGTATAACCCCCGTGTATTGCTGTGTTTCCCCTGTATAACCCCCGTGTATTGCTGTGTTCCCCCTGCATAACCCCCGTGTATTGCTGTTTCCCCTGCATAACCCCCGTGTATTGCTGTGTTTCCCCTGCATAACCCCCGTGTATTGCTCTGTTTCCCCTGTATAGCCCCCGTGTATTGCTGTTTCACCTGTATAACCCCCGTGTATTGCTGTGTTTCCCCTGTATAACCCCCGTGTATTGCTGTGTTCCCCTGCATAACCCCCGTGTATTGCTATTTCCCCTGTATAACCCCCGTGTATTGTTGTTTCCCCTGTATAACCCCGTGTATTCCTGTGTTTCCCCTGTATAACCCCCGTGTATTGCTGTGTTTCCCCTGCATAACCCCCGTGTATTGCTCTGTTTCCCCTGTATAGCCCCGTGTATTGCTGTTTCCCCTGTATAACCCCCGTGTATTCCTGTGTTTCCCCTGCATAACCCCGTGTATTGCTGTGTTCCCCTGCATAACCCCGTGTATTGCTGTTTCCCCTGTATAACCCCCGTGTATTGCTGTTTTCCCTGTATAACCCCGTGTATTCCTGTGTTTCCCCTGTATAACCCCCGTGTATTGCTGTGTTTTCCCTGTATAACCCCCGTGTATTGCTGTGTTTCCCCTGTATAACCCCCGTGTATTGCTGTGTTTCCCCTGTATAACCCCGTATATTGCTGTGTTTCCCCTGCATAACCCCCGTGTATTGCTGTGTTTCCCCTGTATAACCCCGTGTATTCCTGTGTTTCCCCTGTATAACCCCCGTGTATTGCTGTGTTTCCCCTGTATAACCACCGTGTATTGCTGTGTTCCCCTGTATAACCCCCGTGTATTGCTGTGTTTCCCCTGTATAACCCCCGTGTATTGCTGTGTTTCCCCTGTATAACCCCCGTGTATTGCTGTGTTTCCCCTGTATAACCCCCGTGTATTGCTGTTTCCCCTGTATAACCCCCGTGTATTGCTGTTTCCCCTGTATAACCCCCGTGTATTGCTGTGTTTCCCCTGTATAACCCCCGTGTATTGATGTGTTTCCCCTACATAACCCCCGTGTATTGCTGTGTTTCCCCTACATAACCCCCGTGTATTGCTGTGTTTCCCCTGTGTTCCCCTTATTTGATAACCCCCGTGTATTGCTGTGTTTCCCCTGTTTAACCCCCGTGTATTGCTGTGTTTCCCCTGTATAACCCCGTGTATTGCTGTTTCCCCTGTATAACCCCCGTGTATTGCTGTTTGCCCTGTTTAACCCCCGTGTATTGCTGTTTCCCCTGTATAACCCCCGTGTATTGCTGTGTTTCCCCTGTATAACCCCCGTGTATTGCTGTGTTTCCCCTGTTTAACCCCCGTGTATTGCTGTGTTTCCCCTGTATAACCCCGTGTATTGCTGTGTTTCCCCTGTATAACCCCCGTGTATTGCTGTGTTTCCCCTTCATAACCCCCGTGTATTGCTGTGTTTCCCCTGTATAACCCCGTGTATTGCTGTGTTTCCCCTGTATAACCCCCGTGTATTGCTGTTTCCCCTGCATAACCCCCGTGTATTGCTGTGTTTCCCCTGTATAACCCCGTGTATTGCTGTGTTTCCCCTGTATAACCCTCGTGTATTGATGTTTCCCCTGCATAACCCCGTGTATTGCTGTGTTTCCCCTGCATAACCCCCGTGTATTGCTGTGTTTCCCCTGCATAACCCCCGTGTATTGCTGTGCTTCCCCTGCATAACCCCCGTGTAATGCTCTGTTTCCCCTGTGTAACCCCCGTGTATTGCTGTGTTTCCCCTGTATAACCCCCGTGTATTGCTCTGTTCTCCCTGTATAACCCCCATGTATTGCTGTGTTTCCCCTGTATAACCCCCGTGTATTGCTGTTTCCCCTGTATAACCCCCGTGTATTGCTGTTTCCCCTGTATAACCCCCGTGTATTGCTGTGTTTACCCTGTATAACCCCCGTGTATTGCTGTTTCCCCTGCATAACCCCCGTGTATTGCTGTGTTTCCCCTGCATAACCCCCGTGTATTGCTCTGTTTCCCCTGTATAACCCCCGTGTATTGCTGTGTTTCCCCTGTATAACCCCCGTGTATTGCTGTTTCCACTGCATAACCCCCCGTGTATTGCTGTTTCCCCTGTATAACCCCCGTGTATTGCTGTTTCCCCTGTATAACCCCGTGTATTCCTGTGTTTCCCCTGTGTAGCCCCCGTGTATTGCTGTGTTTCCCCTGTATAACCCCCGTATATTGCTGTGTTTCCCCTGCATAACCCCCGTATATTGCTGTGTTTCCCCTGCATAACCCCCGTGTATTGCTGTGTTTCCCCTGTATAACCCCGTGTATTCCTGTGTTTCCCCTGTATAACCCCCGTGTATTGCTGTGTTTCCCCTGTTTAACCCCCGTGTATTGCTGTGTGTCCCCTGTATAACCCCCGTGTATTGCTGTGTTTCCCCTGCATAACCCCCGTGTATTGCTGTGTTTCCCCTGTATAACCCCGTGTATTCCTGTCTTTCCCCTGTATAACCCCCGTGTATTGCTGTGTTTCCCCTGTTTAACCCCCGTATATTGCTGTGTTTCCCCTGTATAACCTCGTGTATTGCTGTGTTTCCCCTGTATAACCCCCGTGTATTGCTGTGTTTCCCCTGTTTAACCCCCGTGTTTTGCTGTGTTTCCCTGTATAACCCCCGTGTATTGCTGTTTCCCCTGTTTAACACCCGTGTATTGCTGTTTCCCCTGTATAACCCCGTGTATTGCTGGTTTTCCCCTGTATAACCCCCGTGTATTGCTGTGTTTCCCCTGTTTAACCCCCGTGTATTGCTGTGTTTCCCCTGTATAACCCCGTGTATTGCTGTGTTTCCCCTGTATAACCCCCGTGTATTGCTGTGTTTCCCCTACATAACCCCCGTGTATTGCTGTGTTTACCCTGCATACCCCCCGTGTATTGCTGTGTTTCCCCTGCATAACCCCCGTGTATTGCTGTGTTTCCCCTGCATAACCCCGTGTATTGCTGTGTTTCCCCTGTATAACCCCCGTGTATTGTTGTGTTTCCCTGAATAACCCCCGTGTATTGCTGTGTTCCTCTGTATAGCCCCGTGTATTGCTGTGTTTCCCCTGTATAACCCCCGTGTATTGCTGTGTTTCCCCTGCATAACCCCGTATATTGCTGTGTTTCCCCTGTATAACCCCCGTGTATTGCTGTGTTTCCCCTGCATAACCCCGTGTATTGCTGTGTTTCCCGTGTATAACCCCCGTGTATTGCTGTGTTTCCCCTGTATAACCCCGTGTATTGCTGTGTTTCCCCTGTATAACCCCGTGTATTGCTGTGTTTCCCCTGCATAACCCCCGTGTATTGCTGTTTCCCCTGCATAACCCCCGTGTATTACTGTGTTTCCCCTGCATAACCCCCGTGTATTGCTGTGTTTCCCCTGTATAACCCCCGTGTATTGATGTGTTTCCCCTGCATAACCCCCGTGTATTGCTGTGTTTCCCCTGTATAACTCCCGTGTATTGCCGTGTTTCCCCTGCATAACCCCGTGTATTGCTGTGTTTCCCCTGTATAACCCCGTGTATTGCTGTGTTTCCCCTGCATAACCCCCGTGTATTGCTGTGTTTCCCCTGCATAACCCCCGTGTATTGCTGTTTCCCCTGTATAACCCCCGTATTTTGCTGTGTTTCCCCTGCATAACCCCCGTATATTGCTGTGTTTCCCCTGTATAACCCCCGTGTATTGCTGTGTTTCCCCTGCATAACCCCCGTGTATTGCTGTGTTTCCCCTGCATAACCCCCGTGTATTACTGTGTTTCCCCTGTATAACCCCCGTGTATTCCTGTGTTTTCCCTGCATAACCCCCGTGTATTCCTGTGTTTCCCCTGCATAACCCCCGTGTATTCCTGTGTTTCCCCTGCATAACCCCCGTGTATTACTGTGTTTCCCCTGTATAACCCCCGTGTATTGCTGTGTTTCCCCTGCATAACCCCCGTGTATTGCTGTGTGTTCCCCTGCAAACCCCCGTGTTATTACGGTGTTTTCCCCTGTATTAACCCCGGTTGAGTTCTGTGTTTCCCCTGCATATCCCCGTGGTATTCCGTGTGGTTTGTCCCCTGTATAACCCCCCGTGTATTGCTGGTTTCCCTGTATAACCCCGTGTAATTGTTGTGGTTTCCCTGCTCATAACCCTCGTGTATGCTGTGAGTTTTCCCCTGCATAACCCCTCGTTGTATTACTGTGTTTCCCCTGTATAACCCCGTGTATTCCTGGTTTACCCCTGCCTTGCAATCACCCGTGTATTGCTGTGTTTCCCCTTGCTATAACCCCCGTTATTGAGCTGTGTTTTCCCTGTCTGGATAACCCCGTTGTATCTGTGTGTTCCCCTGTGATTATCCCCCGTGTATTCCTGTGTTCCCCTGCATAACCCCTGTGTATTTGCTGTGTTCCCCCTGCATAAACCACCGAGTATTGCTGTGTTCTCCCTGCTTAACCCCCGTGTTATTGCTGTGTATTCCGCCTGATATAACACCCCGTGTATTGCTGTGTTTCCCTGTATAACCTCACGTGTATTGCTGTGTCATCCCCTGTATAACCCCCCGTGTATTGCAGTGTTTCCCCTGTATAACCCCCCGTTTATTGCTGTTTCCCCTGTAAAACTCCCCGTGTATGCTTCTGTGTTTTCCCCTGTTAGCCCGTATATTGCTGTGTTTCCCCTGTTATAACCCCGCTTAGGTATTGCTGTGTTTCCAGTTACCCCGTGTATTGCTGTGTTTCCCTGTATAACCCCGTGTATTGCTGTGTTTCCCCTTGATACCCCGTGTATTAGCTGTGTGTCCTCTGTATAACCCCGTGTATTCCTGTGTTTCCCATCAGTTAACCCCGTGTATTACTGTGTTTCCCTGCATAACCCCCGTGTATTCTGTGTTCCCCTGCATAACCCCCGTGTATTGCTGTGTTCCCTGTATAACCCCCGTGTATTGCTGTGTGTCCCCTGTATAACCCCGTGTATTCCTGTGTTTCCCTGCATAACCCCCGATGTATTGCTGTGCTTCCCTCTGCATAACCCCCGTGTATTGCTGTGTTCCCTGCATAACCCTACCCCGTGTATTGCTGTGTGTCCCCTGTATTAACCCACGTATATTGCTGTGTTCCCTGTATAACCTCCCGTGTAATGACTGTGTGTCCCCTGTATAACCCCCGTGAATTCCTGTGTTTCCCCTGGCATACCCCCGTGTATTGACTGTGTTTCCCCTGTATAACCCCCTGTAATCCTGTGTTTCCCTGCATAACCCCCGTGTATGCTGTGTGCCCCCTGTATAACCCCCGTGAGATTCCTGTGTTTCACCCTGCAAATAACACCCGTGTATATGCTGTGTTTCCCTGTATAACCCCCGTGTATTGCTGTGTTTCCCCTGTATAACCCCCCGTGTATTGCTGTGTTTCCCCTGTATAACCCCCGTGTATTGCTGTGTTTCCCCCTGCATAAACCCCCGTGTATTGCTGTGTTTCCACCCGTGTATTGCTGTGTTTCCCTGCATACCCCGTGTATTGCTGTGTTTCCCCTGCATAACCCCCGTGTATTTGATGTGTTCCCCTGTATAACTCCCGTGTATTGCTGTGTTTCCCCTGCATAACCCCGTGTATTGCTGTGTATTCCCCTGTATAACCCCCGTGTATTGCTGTGTTCCCCTGCATAACCCCGTGTATAGCTGTGTTTCCCCTGCATAGCCCCGTGTATTGCTGTGTTTCCCCTGCATAACCCCCGTGTATTGCTGGTTTCCCCTGCATAACCCCCGTGTATTGCTGTGTTTCCCCTGCATAACCCCCGTGTATTGCTGTGTTTTCCCTGCATAACCCCCGTGTATTGCTGGTTTCCCCTGCATAACCCCCGTGTATTGCTGTTTTCCCTGCATACCCCGTGTATTGCTGTGTTTCCCCTGTATAACCCACGTGTATTGATGTTTCCCCCTGCATAACCCCGTGTATTGCTGTGTTTCCCCCTGCATAACCCCCGTGTATTGCTGTGTTTCCCCTGCATAACCCCCGTGTATTGCTGTGCTTCTACCCTGCTTACCCCCGTTAATGCTGCTGTTTCCCCTGTATAACCCCCGTGTATTGCTTGTTCTCCCTGTATAACCCCCATGTATTGCTGCTGTTTCCTGTATAACCCCCTGTATTGCTGTGTTTCCCCTGTATAACCCCCGTGTATTGCTGTTTCCCCTGTATAACCCCCGTGTATTGCTGTTTTCCCTGTATAACCCCGTGTATTGCTGTGTTTACCCTGTATAACCCCCGTGTATTGCTGTTTCCCTGCATAACCCCGTGTATTGCCTGTGTTTCCCCTGCATAACCCCCGTGAATTGCTCTGTTTCCCCTGTATAACCCCCGTGTATTGCTGTGTTTCCCCTGTATAAACCCCCGTGTATTGCTGTTTCCACTGCATTAACCCCCCCGTGTAATTGCTGTTTCCCCTGTATAACCCCCGTGTATTGCTGTTTCCCCTGTATAACCCCCGTGTATTCCTGTGTTTCCCCTGTGTAGCCCCCCGTGTATTGCTGTGTTCCCCTGTATAACCCCCGTATATTGCTGTGTTTCCCCTGCATAACCCCCTGTATAACCCCGTGTATTCCTGTGTTTCCCCTGTATAACCCCCGTGTATTGCTGTGTTTCCCCTGTTTAACCCCCGTGTATTGCTGTGTGTCCCCTGT
This sequence comes from Chirona hameri, assembly GCA_036785665.1. Taxonomy (NCBI): domain Eukaryota; kingdom Metazoa; phylum Arthropoda; class Thecostraca; order Balanomorpha; family Balanidae; genus Chirona; species Chirona hameri. Next base: position 22,572 of record JAXIVJ010008644.1, read on the forward strand.
ATAACCCCCGTGTATTGCTGTGTTTCCCCTGCATAACCCCCGTGTATTGCTGTGTTTCCCCTGTATAACCCCGTGTATTCCTGTCTTTCCCCTGTATAACCCCCGTGTATTGCTGTGTTTCCCCTGTTTAACCCCCGTATATTGCTGTGTTTCCCCTGTATAACCTCGTGTATTGCTGTGTTTCCCCTGTATAACCCCCGTGTATTGCTGTGTTTCCCCTGTTTAACCCCCGTGTTTTGCTGTGTTTCCCTGTATAACCCCCGTGTATTGCTGTTTCCCCTGTTTAACACCCGTGTATTGCTGTTTCCCCTGTATAACCCCGTGTATTGCTGGTTTTCCCCTGTATAACCCCCGTGTATTGCTGTGTTTCCCCTGTTTAACCCCCGTGTATTGCTGTGTTTCCCCTGTATAACCCCGTGTATTGCTGTGTTTCCCCTGTATAACCCCCGTGTATTGCTGTGTTTCCCCTACATAACCCCCGTGTATTGCTGTGTTTACCCTGCATACCCCCCGTGTATTGCTGTGTTTCCCCTGCATAACCCCCGTGTATTGCTGTGTTTCCCCTGCATAACCCCGTGTATTGCTGTGTTTCCCCTGTATAACCCCCGTGTATTGTTGTGTTTCCCTGAATAACCCCCGTGTATTGCTGTGTTCCTCTGTATAGCCCCGTGTATTGCTGTGTTTCCCCTGTATAACCCCCGTGTATTGCTGTGTTTCCCCTGCATAACCCCGTATATTGCTGTGTTTCCCCTGTATAACCCCCGTGTATTGCTGTGTTTCCCCTGCATAACCCCGTGTATTGCTGTGTTTCCCGTGTATAACCCCCGTGTATTGCTGTGTTTCCCCTGTATAACCCCGTGTATTGCTGTGTTTCCCCTGTATAACCCCGTGTATTGCTGTGTTTCCCCTGCATAACCCCCGTGTATTGCTGTTTCCCCTGCATAACCCCCGTGTATTACTGTGTTTCCCCTGCATAACCCCCGTGTATTGCTGTGTTTCCCCTGTATAACCCCCGTGTATTGATGTGTTTCCCCTGCATAACCCCCGTGTATTGCTGTGTTTCCCCTGTATAACTCCCGTGTATTGCCGTGTTTCCCCTGCATAACCCCGTGTATTGCTGTGTTTCCCCTGTATAACCCCGTGTATTGCTGTGTTTCCCCTGCATAACCCCCGTGTATTGCTGTGTTTCCCCTGCATAACCCCCGTGTATTGCTCTGTTTCCCCTGTATAACCCCCGTCTATTGCTGTTTCCCCTGTATAACCCCCGTGTATTGCTCTGTTTCCCCTGTATAACCCCCGTGTATTGCTGTTTCCCCTGTATAACCCCCGTGTATTGCTGTGTTTCCCCTGTATAACCCCCGTGTATTGCTGTGTTTCCCCTGTATAACCCCCGTGTATTGCTGTGTTTCCCCTGCATAACCCCCGTGTATTGCTGTGTTTCCCCTGCATAACCCCCGTGTATTGCTCTGTTTCCCCTGTATAGCCCCCGTGTATTGCTGTTTCCCCTGTATAACCCCCGTGTATTGCTGTATTTCCCCTGTATAACCCCCGTGTATTGCTGTGTTCCCCTGCATAACCCCCGTGTATTGCTGTTTCCCCTGTATAACCCCCGTGTATTGCTGTTTCCCCTGTATAACCCCGTGTATTCCTGTGTTTCCCCTGTATAACCCACGTGTATTGCTGTGTTTCCCCTGTATAACCCCCGTGTATTGCTGTGTTTCCCCTGTATAACCCCGTGTATTGCTGTTTCCCCTGTATAACCCCCGTGTATTGATGTGTTTCCCCTGTATAACCCCCGTGTATTGCTATGTTCCCCTGCATAACCCCGTGTATTGCTGTTTCCCCTGTATAACCCCCGTGTATTGCTGTTTCCCCTGTATAACCCCCGTATATTGCTCTGTTTCCCCTGTATAACCCCCGTGTATTGCTCTGTTTCCCCTGTATAACTCCGTGTATTGCTGTGTTTCCCCTGTATAACCCCCGTGTATTGCTGTGTTTCCCCTGTATAACCCCCGTGTATTGCTGTGTTCCCCCTGCATAACCCCCGTGTATTGCTGTTTCCCCTGCATAACCCCCGTGTATTGCTGTGTTTCCCCTGCATAACCCCCGTGTATTGCTCTGTTTCCCCTGTATAGCCCCCGTGTATTGCTGTTTCACCTGTATAACCCCCGTGTATTGCTGTGTTTCCCCTGTATAACCCCCGTGTATTGCTGTGTTCCCCTGCATAACCCCCGTGTATTGCTATTTCCCCTGTATAACCCCCGTGTATTGTTGTTTCCCCTGTATAACCCCGTGTATTCCTGTGTTTCCCCTGTATAACCCCCGTGTATTGCTGTGTTTCCCCTGCATAACCCCCGTGTATTGCTCTGTTTCCCCTGTATAGCCCCGTGTATTGCTGTTTCCCCTGTATAACCCCCGTGTATTCCTGTGTTTCCCCTGCATAACCCCGTGTATTGCTGTGTTCCCCTGCATAACCCCGTGTATTGCTGTTTCCCCTGTATAACCCCCGTGTATTGCTGTTTTCCCTGTATAACCCCGTGTATTCCTGTGTTTCCCCTGTATAACCCCCGTGTATTGCTGTGTTTTCCCTGTATAACCCCCGTGTATTGCTGTGTTTCCCCTGTATAACCCCCGTGTATTGCTGTGTTTCCCCTGTATAACCCCGTATATTGCTGTGTTTCCCCTGCATAACCCCCGTGTATTGCTGTGTTTCCCCTGTATAACCCCGTGTATTCCTGTGTTTCCCCTGTATAACCCCCGTGTATTGCTGTGTTTCCCCTGTATAACCACCGTGTATTGCTGTGTTCCCCTGTATAACCCCCGTGTATTGCTGTGTTTCCCCTGTATAACCCCCGTGTATTGCTGTGTTTCCCCTGTATAACCCCCGTGTATTGCTGTGTTTCCCCTGTATAACCCCCGTGTATTGCTGTTTCCCCTGTATAACCCCCGTGTATTGCTGTTTCCCCTGTATAACCCCCGTGTATTGCTGTGTTTCCCCTGTATAACCCCCGTGTATTGATGTGTTTCCCCTACATAACCCCCGTGTATTGCTGTGTTTCCCCTACATAACCCCCGTGTATTGCTGTGTTTCCCCTGTGTTCCCCTTATTTGATAACCCCCGTGTATTGCTGTGTTTCCCCTGTTTAACCCCCGTGTATTGCTGTGTTTCCCCTGTATAACCCCGTGTATTGCTGTTTCCCCTGTATAACCCCCGTGTATTGCTGTTTGCCCTGTTTAACCCCCGTGTATTGCTGTTTCCCCTGTATAACCCCCGTGTATTGCTGTGTTTCCCCTGTATAACCCCCGTGTATTGCTGTGTTTCCCCTGTTTAACCCCCGTGTATTGCTGTGTTTCCCCTGTATAACCCCGTGTATTGCTGTGTTTCCCCTGTATAACCCCCGTGTATTGCTGTGTTTCCCCTTCATAACCCCCGTGTATTGCTGTGTTTCCCCTGTATAACCCCGTGTATTGCTGTGTTTCCCCTGTATAACCCCCGTGTATTGCTGTTTCCCCTGCATAACCCCCGTGTATTGCTGTGTTTCCCCTGTATAACCCCGTGTATTGCTGTGTTTCCCCTGTATAACCCCGTGTATTGCTGTGTTTACCCTGCATAACCCCGTGTATTGCCGTGTTTCCCTGTATAACCCCGTGTATTGCTGTGTTTCCCCTGCATAACCCCGTGTATTGCCGTGTTTCCCTGTATAACCCCGTGTATTGCTGTGTTTCCCCTGTATAACCCCCGTGTATTCCTGTGTTTCCCCTGTTTAACCCGCGTGTATTGCTGTGTTTCCCCTGCATAACCCCGTGTATTGCTGTGTTTCCCCTGTATAACCCCCGTGTATTGCTGTTTCCCCTGCATAACCCCGTGTATTGCTGTGTTTCCCCTGTATAACCCCCGTGTATTGCTGTGTTTCCCCTGTATAACCCCGTGTATTGCTGTGTTTCCCCTGCATAACCCCCGTGTATTGCTGTTTCCCCTGCATAACCCCCGTGTATTACTGTGTTTCCCCTGCATAACCCCCGTGTATTGCTGTGTTTCCCCTGTATAACCCCCGTGTATTGATGTGTTTCCCCTGCATAACCCCCGTGTATTGCTGTGTTTCCCCTGTATAACTACCGTGTATTGCCGTGTTTCCCCTGCATAACCCCGTGTATTGCTGTGTTTCCCCTGCATAACCCCGTGTATTGCTGTGTTTCCCCTGCATAACCCCCGTGTATTGCTGTGTTTCCCCTGCATAACCCCCGTGTATTGCTCTGTTTCCCCTGTATAACCCCCGTGTATTGCTGTTTCCCCTGTATAACCCCCGTGTATTGCTCTGTTTCCCCTGTATAACCCCCGTGTATTGCTCTGTTTCCCCTGTATAACCCCCGTGCATTCCTGTGTGTCCCCTGTATAACCCCCGTGTATTGCTGTGTTTCCCCTGTATAACCCCCGTGTATTGCTGTGTTTCCCCTGTATAACCCCCGTGTATTGCTGTGTTTCCCCTGTATAACCCCGTATATTGCTGTGTTTCCCCTGCATAACCCCCGTGTATTGCTGTGTTTCCCCTGTATAACCCCGTGTATTCCTGTGTTTCCCCTGTATAACCCCCGTGTATTGCTGTGTTTCCCCTGTATAACCCCCGTGTATTACTGTGTTCCCCTGTATAACCCCCGTGTATTGCTGTGTTTCCCCTGTATAACCCCCGTGTATTGCTGTTTCCCCTGTATAACCCCCGTGTATTGCTGTGTTTCCCCTGTATAACCCCCGTGTATTGCTGTGTTTCCCCTGTATAACCCCCGTGTATTGCTGTGTTTCCCCTGTATAACCCCCGTGTATTGCTGTGTTTCCCCTGTATAACCCCCGTGTATTGCTGTGTTTCCCCTGTATAACCCCCGTGTATTGCTGTTTCCCCTGTATAACCCCCGTGTATTGCTGTGTTTCCCCTGTATAACCCCCGTGTATTGCTGTGTTTCCCCTGTATAACCCCCGTGTATTGCTTTGTTTCCCCTGTATAACCCCCGTGTATTGCTGTTTCCCCTGTATAACCCCCGTGTATTGCTGTGTTTCCCCTGTTTAACCCCCGTGTATTGCTGTGTTTCCCCTGTATAACCCCGTGTATTGATGTGTTTCCCCTGTGTAACCCCCGTGTATTGCTGTGTTTCCCCTGTTTAACCCCCGTGTATTGCTGTGTTTCCCCTGTATAACCCCCGTGTATTGCTGTGTTTCCCCTGTATAACCCCCGTGTATTGCTGTGTTTCCCCTGTTTAACCCCCGTGTATTGCTGTGTTTCCCCTGTATAACCCCGTGTATTGCTGTGTTTCCCCTGTATAACCCCCGTGTATTGCTGTGTTTCCCCTGCATAACCCCCGTGTATTGTTGTGTTTCCCCTGCATAACCCCCGTGTATTGCTGTTTCCCCTGTATAACCCCCGTGTATTGCTGTGTTTTTCCTGTATAACCCCCGTGTATTGCTGTGTTTCCCCTGCATAACCCCCGTGTATTGCTGTGTTTCCCCTGTATAACCCCCGTGTATTGCTGTGTTTCCCCTGTATAACCCCCGTGTATTGCTGTGTTTCCCCTGTATAACCGCCGTGTATTGCTGTGTTTCCCCTGTATAACCCCCGTGTATTGCTGTGTTTCCCCTGCATAACCCCCGTGTATTGCTGTGTTTCCCCTGTATAACCCCCGTGTATTGATGTGTTTCCCCTGCATAACCCCGTGTATTGCTGTGTTTCCCCTGTATAACCCCCGTGTATTGTTGTTTCCCCTGCATAACCCCCGTGTATTGCTGTGTTCCCCTGTATAGCCCCGTGTATTGCTGTGTTTCCCCTGTATAACCCCCGTGTATTGCTGTTTCCCCTGCATAACCCCGTGTATTGCTGTGTTTCCCCTGTATAACCCCCGTGTATTGTTGTGTTTCCCCTGCATAACCTCCGTGTATTGCTGTGTTCCCCTGTATAGCCCCGTGTATTGCTGTGTTTCCCCTGTATAACCCCCGTGTATTGCTGTGTTTCCCCTGTATAACCCCCGTGTATTGCTGTGTTCCCCTGTATAACCCCCGTGTATTGCTGTTTCCCCTGTATAACCCCCGTGTATTGTTGTTTCCCCTGCATAACCCCGTGTATTGCTGTTTCCCCTGCATAACCCCCGTGTATTGCTGTTTCCCCTGTATAACCCCGTGTATTGTTGTGTTTCCCCTGTATAACCCCTTGTATTGCTGTGTTTCCCCTGCATAACCCCGTGTATTGCTGTGTTTCCCCTGTATAACCCCCGTGTATTCCTGTGTTTCCCCTGTTTAACCCCCGTGTATTGCTGTGTTTCCCCTGTGTAACTCCCGTGTATTGCTGTTTCCCCTGCATAACCCCCGTGTATTGCTGTTTCCCCTGTATAACCCCGTGTATTGTTGTTTCCCCTGCATAACCCCCGTGTATTGCTGTTTCCCCTGTATAACCCCGTGTATTGTTGTGTTTCCCCTGTATAACCCCGTGTATTGCTGTGTTTCCCCTGCATAACCCCGTGTATTGCTGTGTTTCCCCTGTTTAACCCCCGTGTATTGCTGTGTTTCCCCTGTTTAACCCCCGTGTATTGCTGTGTTTCCCCTGTTTAACCCCCGTGTATTGCTGTGTTTCCCCTGTATAACCCCGTGTATTGCTGTTTCCCCTGTATAACCCCGTGTATTGCTGTGTTTCCCCTGCATAACCCCGTGTATTGCTGTGTTTCCCTGTATAACCCCGTGTATTGCTGTGTTTCCCCTGTATAACACCCGTGTATTCCTGTGTTTCCCCTGTTTAACCCCCGTGTATTGCTGTTTCCCCTGTTTAAACCCCCGTGTATTGCTGTGTTTCCCCTGTTTAACCCCCGTGTATTGCTGTGTTTCCCCTGTATAACCCCCGTGTACTGCTGTGTTTCCCCTGTTTAACCCCCGTGTATTCCTGTGTTTCCCCTGTTTAACCCCCGTGTATTCCTGTGTTTCCCCTGTTTAACCCCCGTGTATTCCTGTGTTTCCCCTGTTTAACCCCCGTGTATTGCTGTGTTTCCCCTGTATAACTCCCGTGTCTCGCCGCCGCCGCCGCCGCAGCCTGACGCACGGCTTCATGACGGACAACAAGCGGATCTCGGCCACCTCTGTCTACTTCGAGTCGATGCCGTACCGACTGGACCCGAGCACGGGTTACATCAACTACGACAAGCTGGAGGAGACGGCGCGCCTGTTCCGTCCGCGGCTGCTGATCGCCGGCACCAGCGCCTACTCCCGGCTACTCGACTACCCCAGGTTCAGGAAGGTCAGTATAGGCAACTGTGCCAGCAGGCAGCTGCTGATCGCTGGTACCAGCGCCTACTCCCGGCTACTCGACTACCCCAGGTTCAGGAAGGTCAGTATAGGTCAGTATAGGCAACTGTGCCAGCAGGCAGCTGCTGATCGCTGGTACCAGCGCCTACTCCCGGCTACTCGACTACCCCAGGTTCAGGAAGGTCAGTATAGGTCAGTATAGGCAACTGTGCCAGCAGGCAGCTGCTGATCGCCGGTACCAGCGCCTACTCCCGGCTACTCGACTACCCCAGGTTCAGGAAGGTCAGTATAGGTCAGTATAGGCAACTGTGCCAGCAGGCAGCTGCTGATCGCCGGTACCAGCGCCTACTCCCGGCTACTCGACTACCCCAGGTTCAGGAAGGTCAGTATAGGTCAGTATAGGCAACTGTGCCAGCAGGCAGCTGCTGATCGCCGGTACCAGCGCCTACTCCCGGCTACTCGACTACCCCAGGTTCAGGAAGGTCAGTATAGGTCAGTATAGGCAACTGTGCCAGCAGGCAGCTGCTGATCGCCGGTACCAGCGCCTACTCCCGGCTACTCGACTACCCCAGGTTCAGGAAGGTCAGTATAGGTCAGTATAGGCAACTGTGCCTGTTACACTGCTACCGGAAGGCGAGTAACCCATGTGCAAGAGCGGATACCGTTACTGGGCACCTCCCAGTAACGGTAACCGCTCTTACTCAGTTTTGACGTTTGAACAGTTTGAACGGTTTACAGTTCTTAGTTGAACAACTAACAGGATGGCCATGAGGTGAGATAACCTGGCTGTTTTACCTTCCCATGTTCTCTGGGGCTGTTGACTGCCGCTGCTTCTGTTGCTGGCAATAGCCGAGTACCACGATGGCACAGACTGATACCTCGGTCACGTGCTCACGCATGCTGTGAAAGCCTGATGAGCATGTGAGTGACCTGACTTGATCAAAATCGTGTCAAATCGGCAGTCTGGCGAAAATATGTCGGCTGCGACGCTCTTCTTCCAGCGCCTGACCGGCAGGCGCGTTTGTATGTCTGTCTGCAGATCTGTGACGAGCTGAAGGCATACATGCTGGCCGACATGGCCCACATATCGGGCCTAGTGGCTGCTGACGTCATCCCTAGTCCGTTCGACTACTCCGACATCGTCACCACCACCACACACAAGACGCTGCGCGGAGCCAGGTAACGCTATGCAGCAGCGGAGGAGGCCGAAGGCAGAGCCGGCGGGAGAGGGAGGTGGCACGGAGACCCGATATGCATAGGTTAGGGCAACGCAAATATATCTGTGGGGTGTGCGTGCGTGTGAGTAAGAACAACAGTTGTTAATCGCTGATGATAACTGGGTGGTTTTCCTTCGTATTACGAATGGGAACATGCCTGTGTTGAGCTGCCAGCAGTTAATTGTGCTGACGCTGAGTCCATGTCGTCCTGTCAATTGTACCTATGTACCGTGATCACCGCCGCCGACTGTGTCGTCCTCAGAGCTGGTCTCATCTTCTTCCGTCGCGGTGTCCGCTCGGTCGACAAGAAGGGCAAGGAGATCATGTACGACCTGGAGAACCGCGTCAACTCGGCCGTGTTCCCGGCGCTGCAGGGCGGGCCGCACAACCACGCCATCGGCGGCGTGGCCGTGGCGCTTAAACAGGTCACAACGGCTGGGGTGTGGGCATGAGGGACGAGGCACTGCCGGACTGCTGCTGCTGCTGCTGCTGCTGCTGCTGCTGCTGCTGCTGCTGCTGCTGCTGCTGCTGCTGCTGCTGCTGCTGCTGCTGCTGCTGCTGCTGCTGCTGCTGCTGCTGCTGCTGCTGCTGCTGCTGCTGCTGCTGCTGCTGCTGCTGCTGCTGCTGCTGCTGCTGCTGCTGCTGCTGCTGCTGCTGCTGCTGCTGCTGCTGCTGCTGCTGCTGCTGCTGCTGCTGCTGCTGCTGCTGCTGCTGCTGCTGCTGCTGCTGCTGCTGCTGCTGCTGCTGCTGCTGCTGCTGCTGCTGCTGCTGCTGCTGCTGCTGCTGCTGCTGCTGCTGCTGCTGCTGCTGCTGCTGCTGCTGCTGCTGCTGCTGCTGCTGCTGCTGCTGCTGCTGCTGCTGCTGCTGCTGCTGCTGCTGCTGCTGCTGCTGCTGCTGCTGCTGCTGCTGCTGCTGCTGCTGCTGCTGCTGCTGCTGCTGCTGCTGCTGCTGCTGCTGCTGCTGCTGCTGCTGCTGCTGCTGCTGCTGCTGCTGCTGCTGCTGCTGCTGCTGCTGCTGCTGCTGCTGCTGCTGCTGCTGCTGCTGCTGCTGCTGCTGCTGCTGCTGCTGCTGCTGCTGCTGCTGCTGCTGCTGCTGCTGCTGCTGCTGCTGCTGCTGCTGCTGCTGCTGCTGCTGCTGCTGCTGCTGCTGCTGCTGCTGCTGCTGCTGCTGCTGCTGCTGCTGCTGCTGCTGCTGCTGCTGCTGCTGCTGCTGCTGCTGCTGCTGCTGCTGCTGCTGCTGCTGCTGCTGCTGCTGCTGCTGCTGCTGCTGCTGCTGCTGCTGCTGCTGCTGCTGCTGCTGCTGCTGCTGCTGCTGCTGCTGCTGCTGCTGCTGCTGCTGCTGCTGCTGCTGCTGCTGCTGCTGCTGCTGCTGCTGCTGCTGCTGCTGCTGCTGCTGCTGCTGCTGCTGCTGCTGCTGCTGCTGCTGCTGCTGCTGCTGCTGCTGCTGCTGCTGCTGCTGCTGCTGCTGCTGCTGCTGCTGCTGCTGCTGCTGCTGCTGCTGCTGCTGCTGCTGCTGCTGCTGCTGCTGCTGCTGCTGCTGCTGCTGCTGCTGCTGCTGCTGCTGCTGCTGCTGCTGCTGCTGCTGCTGCTGCTGCTGCTGCTGCTGCTGCTGCTGCTGCTGCTGCTGCTGCTGCTGCTGCTGCTGCTGCTGCTGCTGCTGCTGCTGCTGCTGCTGCTGCTGCTGCTGCTGCTGCTGCTGCTGCTGCTGCTGCTGCTGCTGCTGCTGCTGCTGCTGCTGCTGCTGCTGCTGCTGCTGCTGCTGCTGCTGCTGCTGCTGCTGCTGCTGCTGCTGCTGCTGCTGCTGCTGCTGCTGCTGCTGCTGCTGCTGCTGCTGCTGCTGCTGCTGCTGCTGCTGCTGCTGCTGCTGCTGCTGCTGCTGCTGCTGCTGCTGCTGCTGCTGCTGCTGCTGCTGCTGCTGCTGCTGCTGCTGCTGCTGCTGCTGCTGCTGCTGCTGCTGCTGCTGCTGCTGCTGCTGCTGCTGCTGCTGCTGCTGCTGCTGCTGCTGCTGCTGCTGCTGCTGCTGCTGCTGCTGCTGCTGCTGCTGCTGCTGCTGCTGCTGCTGCTGCTGCTGCTGCTGCTGCTGCTGCTGCTGCTGCTGCTGCTGCTGCTGCTGCTGCTGCTGCTGCTGCTGCTGCTGCTGCTGCTGCTGCTGCTGCTGCTGCTGCTGCTGCTGCTGCTGCTGCTGCTGCTGCTGCTGCTGCTGCTGCTGCTGCTGCTGCTGCTGCTGCTGCTGCTGCTGCTGCTGCTGCTGCTGCTGCTGCTGCTGCTGCTGCTGCTGCTGCTGCTGCTGCTGCTGCTGCTGCTGCTGCTGCTGCTGCTGCTGCTGCTGCTGCTGCTGCTGCTGCTGCTGCTGCTGCTGCTGCTGCTGCTGCTGCTGCTGCTGCTGCTGCTGCTGCTGCTGCTGCTGCTGCTGCTGCTGCTGCTGCTGCTGCTGCTGCTGCTGCTGCTGCTGCTGCTGCTGCTGCTGCTGCTGCTGCTGCTGCTGCTGCTGCTGCTGCTGCTGCTGCTGCTGCTGCTGCTGCTGCTGCTGCTGCTGCTGCTGCTGCTGCTGCTGCTGCTGCTGCTGCTGCTGCTGCTGCTGCTGCTGCTGCTGCTGCTGCTGCTGCTGCTGCTGCTGCTGCTGCTGCTGCTGCTGCTGCTGCTGCTGCTGCTGCTGCTGCTGCTGCTGCTGCTGCTGCTGCTGCTGCTGAGCAGCTGCTGCTGCTGCTGCTGAGCAGCTGCTGCTGCTGCTGCTGAGCAGCTGCTGCTGCTGGATTACGTTACGCCACCTCGGTGCTTTGTTAGATTCGGAACGTGTGTCATGAGTCAGGTGATTTGGCGACACTATGAACCCGTTCTTGGGTGGCATTTTGACACATTTGCACGCCGCTGTGTCTCCGCCTCTCTTCATCAATTGAGCCCAAGCCTCTGACTGGATGGGCACCAGGTCGGTTCGGTCTCCTGTCGTTAATCGCGCCCGGTATGGAACCTCTGCCCGCTCGCTGACTCCTGTCCCTCCCCGCTCCCCCACAGGCCATGAGTCCACTGTTCCGGGAGTACCAGCTGCAGACGCTGAAGAACGCCAGGACGATGGCGGCGGCGCTCACCAAGAGCGGCCACTCTGTCGTCTCCGGCGGCACTGGTGCGTAATGGCCGCGCCCTCTGCCCCCCCCCCCCCCCCCTCGGCCTGATGTGTAATGACCGCGCCCTCTGCCCCCCGGCCTGATGCGTAATGACCGCGCCCTCTGCCCCCGGCCTGGTGCGTAATGACCGCGCCCTCTGCCCCGGCCTGGTGCGTAATGACCGCGGCCTCTGCCCCCGGCCTGGTGCGTAATGACCGCGCCCTCTGCCCCCCCCCCCCCCCCTCGGCCTGGTGCGTAATGACCACGCCCTCTGCCCCCGGCCTGATGCGTAATGACCGCGCCCTCTGCCCCCCCCCCCCCGGCCTGGTGGGTAATGACCGCGCCGTCTGTCCCCGGCCTGGTGCGTAATGGCCGCGTCCTCTGCCCCCGGCCTGGTCCTTAATGACCGCGCCCTCTGCCCCTGGCCTGGTGCGTAATGGCCGCGCCCTCTGCCCCGGCCTGGTGCGTAATGACTGCGCCCTCTGCCCCCGGCCTGGTGCGTAATGACCGCGCCCTTTGCCCCCCCGGCCTGGTGCGTAATGGCCGCGCCCTCTGCGCCCCCCGGCCTAGTGCGTAATGACCGCGCCCTCTGCCCCCGGCCTGGTGCGTAATTACCTCGGCCTCTGCCCCCATCCTGGTGCGTAATGACCGCGCCCTCTGCCCCCGGCCTGGTGCGTAATTACCTCGGCCTCTGCCCCCGCCCTGGTGCGTAATGACCGCGCCCTCTGCCCCCGGCCTGGTGCGTAATTACCTCGGCCTCTGCCCCCGGCCTGGTGCGTAATGACCGCGCCCTCTGCCCCCGGCCTGGTGCGTAATGACCGCGGCCTCTGCCCCCGGCCTGGTGCGTAATGACCGCGCCCTCTGCCCCCGGCATGGTGTGTAATGACCGCGCCCTCTGCCCCCGGCCTGGTGCGTAATGACCGCGCCCTCTGCCCCGGCCTGGTGCGTAATGACCGCGGCCTCTGCCCCCGGCCTGGTGCGTAATGACCGCGCCCTCTGCCCCCGGCCTGGTGCGTAATGACCGCGCCCTCTGCCCCCGGCCTGGTGCGTAATGACCGCGCCCTCTGCCCCCGGCCTGGTGCGTAATGACCGCGCCCTCTGCCCCCGGCCTGGTGCGTAATTACATCGGCCTCTGCCCCCGCCCTGGTGCGTAATGACCGCGCCCTCTGCCCCCGGCCTGGTGCGTAATTACCTCGGCCTCTGCCCCCGGCCTGGTGCGTAATGACCGCGCCCTCTGCCCCCGGCCTGGTGCGTAATGACCGCGGCCTCTGCCCCCGGCCTGGTGCGTAATGACCGCGCCCTCTTCCCCCCGGCCTGGTGTGTAATGACCGCGCCCTCTGCCCCCGGCCTGGTGCGTAATGACCGCGCCCTCTGGCCCCGGCCTGGTGCGTAATGACCGCGGCCTCTGCCCCCGGCCTGGTGCGTAATGACCGCGCCCTCTGCCCCCGGCCTGGTGCGTAATGACCGCGCCCTCTGCCCCCCGGCCTGGTGCGTAATGACCGCGCCCTCTGCCCCCGGCCTGGTGCGTAATGACCGCGCCCTCTGCCCCCGGCCTGGTGCGTAATTACCTCGGCCTCTGCCCCCGCCCTGGTGCGTAATGACCGCGCCCTCTGCCCCCGGCCTGGTGCGTAATTACCTCGGCCTCTGCCCCCGGCCTGGTGCGTAATGACCGCGGCCTCTGCCCCCGGCCTGGTGCGTAATGACCGCGCCCTCTGCCCCCGGCCTGGTGTGTAATGACCGCGCCATCTGCCCCCGGCCTGGTGTGTAATGACCGCACCCTCTGCCCCCGGCCTGGTGCGTAATGACCGCGGCCTCTGCCCCCGGCCTGGTGCGTAATGACCGCGCCCTCTGCCCCCGGCCTGGTGCGTAATGACCGCGCCCTCTGCCCCCCGGCCTGGTGCGTAATGACCGCGCCCTCTGCCCCCGGCCTGGTGCGTAATGACCGCGCCCTCTGCCCCCGGCCTGGTGCGTAATGACCGCGCCCTCTGCCCCCCGGCCTGGTGCGTAATGACCGCGCCCTCTGCCCCCCGGCCTGGTGCGTAATGACCGCACCCTCTGCCCCCGGCCTGGTGCGTAATGACCGCGGCCTCTGTCCCCGGCCTGGTGCGTAATGACCGCGCCCTCCTCCCCCGGCCTGGTGCGTAATGACCGCGCCCTCTGCCCCCCGGCCTGGTGCGTAATGACCGCGCCCTCTGCCCCCGGCCTGGTGTGTAATGACCGCGCCCTCTGCCCCCGGCCTGGTGCGTAATGACCGCGCCCTCTGCCCCCCGGCCTGGTGCGTAATGACCGCGCCCTCTGCCCCCCGGCCTGGTGCGTAATGACCGCGGCCTCTGCCCCCGGCCTGGTGCGTAGTGACCGCGCCCTCTGCCCCCGGCCTGGTGCGTAATGACCGCACCCTCTGCCCCCGGCCTGGTGCGTAATGACCGCGGCCTCTGCCCCCCGGCCTGGTGCGTAATGACCGCGGCCTCTGCCCCCCGGCCTGGTGCGTAATGACCGCGCCCTCTGCCCCCGGCCTGGTGCGTAATGACCGCGCCCTCTGCCCCCGGCCTGGTGCGTAATTACCTCGGCCTCTGCCCCCGCCCTGGTGCGTAATGACCGCGCCCTCTGCCCCCGGCCTTGTGCGTAATTACCTCGGCCTCTGCCCCCGGCCTGGTGCGTAATGACCGCGGCCTCTGCCCCCGGCCTGGTGCGTAATGACCGCGCCCTCTGCCCCCGGCCTGGTGTGTAATGACCGCGCCCTCTGCCCCCGGCCTGGTGCGTAATGACCGCACCCTCTGCCCCCGGCCTGGTGCGTAATGACCGCGGCCTCTGTCTCCGGCCTGGTGCGTAATGACCGCGCCCTCCTCCCCCGGCCTGGTGCGTAATGACCGCGCCCTCTGCCCCCCGGCCTGGTGCGTAATGACCGCGCCCTCTGCCCCCGGCCTGGTGTGTAATGACCGCGCCCTCTGCCCCCGGCCTGGTGCGTAATGACCGCGCCCTCTGCCCCCGGCCTGGTGCGTAATGACCGCGCCCTCTGCCCCCCGGCCTGGTGCGTAATGACCGCGCCCTCTGCCCCCGGCCTGGTGCGTAATGACCGCGGCCTCTGCCCCCCGGCCTGGTGCGTAATGACCGCGCCCTCTGCCCCCGGCCTGGTGCGTAATGACCGCGCCCTCTGCCCCCGGCCTGGTGCGTAATGACCGCGCCCTCTGCCCCCGGCCTGGTGCGTAATGACCGCGCCCTCTGCCCCCGGCCTGGTGCGTAATGACCGCGCCCTCTGCCCCCGGCCTGGTGCGTAATGACCGCGCCCTCTGCCCCCGGCCTGGTGCGTAATGACCGCGCCCTCTGCCCCCGGCCTGGTGCGTAATGACCGCGCCCTCTGCCCCCGCCCTGGTGCGTAATGACCGCGCCCTCTGCCCCCGGCCTGGTGCGTAATGACCGCGCCCTCTGCCCCCGGCCTGGTGCGTAATGACCGCGCCCTCTGCCCCCGGCCTGGTGCGTAATGACCGCGCCCTCTGCCCCCGGCCTGGTGCGTAATGACCGCGCCCTCTGCCCCCCGGCCTGGTGCGTAATGACCGCGCCCTCTGCCCCCGGCCTGGTGCGTAATGACCGCGCCCTCTGCCCCCGGCCTGGTGCGTAATGACCGCGCCCTCCTCCCCCGGCCTGGTGCGTAATGACCGCGCCCTCTGCCCCCCGGCCTGGTGCGTAATGACCGCGCCCTCTGCCCCCGGCCTGGTGTGTAATGACCGCGCCCTCTGCCCCCGGCCTGGTGCGTAATGACCGCGCCCTCTGCCCCCCGGCCTGGTGCGTAATGACCGCGCCCTCTGCCCCCCGGCCTGGTGCGTAATGACCGCGCCCTCTGCCCCCGGCCTGGTGCGTAATGACCGCGGCCTCTGCCCCCCGGCCTGGTGCGTAATGACCGCGCCCTCTGCCCCCGGCCTGGTGCGTAATGACCGCGCCCTCTGCCCCCCGGCCTGGTGCGTAATGACCGCGGCCTCTGCCCCCCGGCCTGGTGCGTAATGACCGCGGCCTCTGCCCCCCGGCCTGGTGCGTAATGACCGCGCCCTCTGCCCCCCGGCCTGGTGCGTAATGACCGCGCCCTCTGCCCCCGGCCTGGTGCGTAATGACCGCGCCCTCTGCCCCCGGCCTGGTGTGTAATGACCGCGCCCTCTGCCCCCGGCCTGGTGCGTAATGACCGCACCCTCTGCCCCCGGCCTGGTGCGTAATGACCGCGGCCTCTGTCCCCGGCCTGGTGCGTAATGACCGCGCCCTCTGCCCCCGGCCTGGTGCGTAATGACCGCGCCCTCTGCCCCCCGGCCTGGTGCGTAATGACCGCGCCCTCTGCCCCCGGCCTGGTGTGTAATGACCGCGCCCTCTGCCCCCGGCCTGGTGCGTAATGACCGCGCCCTCTGCCCCCCGGCCTGGTGCGTAATGACCGCGCCCTCTGCCCCCCGGCCTGGTGCGTAATGACCGCGCCCTCTGCCCCCGGCCTGGTGCGTAATGACCGCGGCCTCTGCCCCCCGGCCTGGTGCGTAATGACCGCGCCCTCTGCCCCCGGCCTGGTGCGTAATGACCGCGCCCTCTGCCCCCCGGCCTGGTGCGTAATGACCGCGCCCTCTGCCCCCGGCCTGGTGCGTAATGACCGCGGCCTCTGCCCCCCGGCCTGGTGCGTAATGACCGCGCCCTCTGCCCCCGGCCTGGTGCGTAATGACCGCGCCCTCTGCCCCCGGCCTGGTGCGTAATGACCGCGCCCTCTGCCCCCGGCCTGGTGCGTAATGACCGCGCCCTCTGCCCCCGGCCTGGTGCGTAATGACCGCGCCCTCTGCCCCCGGCCTGGTGCGTAATGACCGCGCCCTCTGCCCCCGGCCTGGTGCGTAATGACCGCGCCCTCTGCCCCCGGCCTGGTGCGTAATGACCGCGCCCTCTGCCCCCGGCCTGGTGCGTAATGACCGCGCCCTCTGCCCCCGGCCTGGTGCGTAATGACCGCGCCCTCTGCCCCCCGGCCTGGTGCGTAATGACCGCGCCCTCTGCCCCCGGCCTGGTGCGTAATGACCGCGGCCTCTGCCCCCCGGCCTGGTGCGTAATGACCGCGCCCTCTGCCCCCGGCCTGGTGCGTAATGACCGCGCCCTCTGCCCCCCGGCCTGGTGCGTAATGACCGCGCCCTCTGCCCCCGGCCTGGTGCGTAATGACCGCGGCCTCTGCCCCCCGGCCTGGTGCGTAATGACCGCGCCCTCTGCCCCCGGCCTGGTGCGTAATGACCGCGCCCTCTGCCCCCGGCCTGGTGCGTAATGACCGCGCCCTCTGCCCCCGGCCTGGTGCGTAATGACCGCGCCCTCTGCCCCCGGCCTGGTGCGTAATGACCGCGCCCTCTGCCCCCGGCCTGGTGCGTAATGACCGCGCCCTCTGCCCCCGGCCTGGTGCGTAATGACCGCGCCCTCTGCCCCCGGCCTGGTGCGTAATGACCGCGCCCTCTGCCCCCGGCCTGGTGCGTAATGACCGCGCCCTCTGCCCCCGGCCTGGTGCGTAATGACCGCGCCCTCTGCCCCCGGCCTGGCAGCAGCGCCGCCTCACAACCGGCCGCAGCGGCGGTGGCAGTGGCTGGGCTGATGCGCTCCCGGTGTTACGGCGCCAGAGAGGGAGGTCTCGTGTGTTGGCCGCTGTGCCATTATTCGTGAGCTCGGTAGGTGTGACACTGTGTGTGTGTGTGTGTGTGTGTGTGTGTGTGTGTGTGTGTGTGTGTGTGTGTGTGTGTGTGTGTGTGTGTGTGTGTGTGTGTGTGTGTGTGTGTGTGTGTGTGTGTGTGTGTGTGTGTGTGTGTGTGTGTGTGTGTGTGTGTGTGTGTGTGTGTGTGTGTGTGTGTGTGTGTGTGTGTGTGTGTGTGTGTGTGTGTGTGTGTGTGTGTGTGTGTGTGTGTGTGTGTGTGTGTGTGTGTGTGTGTGTGTGTGTGTGTGTGTGTGTGTGTGTGTGTGTGTGTGTGTGTGTGTGTGTGTGTGTGTGTGTGTGTGTGTGTGTGTGTGTGTGTGTGTGTGTGTGTGTGTGTGTGTGTGTGTGTGTGTGTGTGTGTGTGTGTGTGTGTGTGTGTGTGTGTGTGTGTGTGTGTGTGTGTGTGTGTGTGTGTGTGTGTGTGTGTGTGTGTGTGTGTGTGTGTGTGTGTGTGTGTGTGTGTGTGTGTGTGTGTGTGTGTGTGTGTGTGTGTGTGTGTGTGTGTGTGTGTGTGTGTGTGTGTGTGTGTGTGTGTGTGTGTGTGTGTGTGTGTGTGTGTGTGTGTGTGTGTGTGTGTGTGTGTGTGTGTGTGTGTGTGTGTGTGTGTGTGTGTGTGTGTGTGTGTGTGTGTGTGTGTGTGTGTGTGTGTGTGTGTGTGTGTGTGTGTGTGTGTGTGTGTGTGTGTGTGTGTGTGTGTGTGTGTGTGTGTGTGTGTGTGTGTGTGCTGCGGTGTGCTGCGGTGTGCTGCGGTGTGCTGCGGTGTGCTGCGGTGTGCTGCGGTGTGCTGCGGTGTGCTGCGGTGTGCTGCGGTGTGCTGCGGTGTGCTGCGGTGTGCTGCGGTGTGCTGCGGTGTGCTGCGGTGTGCTGCGGTGTGCTGCGGTGTGCTGCGGTGTGCTGCGGTGTGCTGCGGTGTGCTGCGGTGTGCTGCGGTGTGCTGCGGTGTGCTGCGGTGTGCTGCGGTGTGCTGCGGTGTGCTGCGGTGTGCTGCGGTGTGCTGCGGTGTGCTGCGGTGTGCTGCGGTGTGCTGCGGTGTGCTGCGGTGTGCTGCGGTGTGCTGCGGTGTGCTGCGGTGTGCTGCGGTGTGCTGCGGTGTGCTGCGGTGTGCTGCGGTGTGCTGCGGTGTGCTGCGGTGTGCTGCGGTGTGCTGCGGTGTGCTGCGGTGTGCTGCGGTGTGCTGCGGTGTGCTGCGGTGTGCTGCGGTGTGCTGCGGTGTGCTGCGGTGTGCTGCGGTGTGCTGCGGTGTGCTGCGGTGTGCTGCGGTGTGCTGCGGTGTGCTGCGGTGTGCTGCGGTGTGCTGCGGTGTGCTGCGGTGTGCTGCGGTGTGCTGCGGTGTGCTGCGGTGTGCTGCGGTGTGCTGCGGTGTGCTGCGGTGTGCTGCGGTGTGCTGCGGTGTGCTGCGGTGTGCTGCGGTGTGCTGCGGTGTGCTGCGGTGTGCTGCGGTGTGCTGCGGTGTGCTGCGGTGTGCTGCGGTGTGCTGCGGTGTGCTGCGGTGTGCTGCGGTGTGCTGCGGTGTGCTGCGGTGTGCTGCGGTGTGCTGCGGTGTGCTGCGGTGTGCTGCGGTGTGCTGCGGTGTGCTGCGGTGTGCTGCGGTGTGCTGCGGTGTGCTGCGGTGTGCTGCGGTGTGCTGCGGTGTGCTGCGGTGTGCTGCGGTGTGCTGCGGTGTGCTGCGGTGTGCTGCGGTGTGCTGCGGTGTGCTGCGGTGTGCTGCGGTGTGCTGCGGTGTGCTGCGGTGTGCTGCGGTGTGCTGCG
The DNA here is from genome assembly GCA_036785665.1 of Chirona hameri. Classification (NCBI taxonomy): domain Eukaryota; kingdom Metazoa; phylum Arthropoda; class Thecostraca; order Balanomorpha; family Balanidae; genus Chirona; species Chirona hameri. The sequence continues at coordinate 41,591 of JAXIVJ010008644.1, forward strand.
GTGTGCTGCGGTGTGCTGCGGTGTGCTGCGGTGTGCTGCGGTGTGCTGCGGTGTGCTGCGGTGTGCTGCGGTGTGCTGCGGTGTGCTGCGGTGTGCTGCGGTGTGCTGCGGTGTGCTGCGGTGTGCTGCGGTGTGCTGCGGTGTGCTGCGGTGTGCTGCGGTGTGCTGCGGTGTGCTGCGGTGTGCTGCGGTGTGCTGCGGTGTGCTGCGGTGTGCTGCGGTGTGCTGCGGTGTGCTGCGGTGTGCTGCGGTGTGCTGCGGTGTGCTGCGGTGTGCTGCGGTGTGCTGCGGTGTGCTGCGGTGTGCTGCGGTGTGCTGCGGTGTGCTGCGATGTGCTGCGATGTGCTGCGGTGTGCTGCGGTGTGCTGCGGTGTGCTGCGGTGTGCTGCGGTGTGCTGCGGTGTGCTGCGGTGTGCTGCGGTGGGTGGTGGGTGGGTGTGGTTTTGCAATGACCACTTAACCCGTATCTTGTCCTGTCAGTTGCAGTGGGACCCTCAGGTACGTCAACACCAAGTGTGATGTAACTGCTAGGCATACCAGCCGCCCCCCCCCCCCCGTCGTCTGCTGTGTGGTACATACAACCCAGTCTAATGCTCGTGTCACCTCCGCCAGATAACCACCTGATCCTGTTGGACCTGCGTCCGAAGCAGCTGGATGGCGCGCGCGTGGAGCTGGTCTGCAACCTCTGCAACATCACCGTCAACAAGAACTCGGTGCCGGGCGACAAGTCGGCGCTGAACCCCAGCGGCCTGAGGCTCGGTCAGTAACGTGGTTTGCGATCCGGGCCGCGGCGGCTCGCTCGGTCTTGAACGCTTACTTCCTTACCAATGTCATGCTCTAAAGCGTGTCCGCTGTGTACGTGTCCGGTGTCACGATGAAGGGGCCACTGTGCTCTCTGTCCACCATGTCCGAGCGATGAAGAAGCACTGCTGGCGGGCGTGGTCTTGACACTGGTTGCTCATGTGTTTCTACAGGCGCCTCTGCCCTCACGTCACGTGGAATGACGGAGAAGGATTTCGAGCACATGGTGGACTTCATCAACGAGGCGGTCAACATCGCCGCCGAGCTGAAGGCCAAGACTGGTGAGTGTCCGGGACTGATGTTCTCTCGATAGGGGCACGATGGCCTGGCCCGCCCTGACCCGCCCTGGCCCGTCCTGGCCCGTCCTGGCCCGCCCTGACCCGCCCTGGCCCGTCCTGGCCCGTCCTGACCCGTCCTGACCCGCCCTGGCCCGTCCTGGCCCGTCCTGGCCCGTCCTGGCCCGTCCTGACCCGCCCTGGCCCGCCCTGGCCCGTCCTGGCCCGTCCTGACCCGTCCTGACCCGTCCTGACCCGTCATGACCCGTCCTGGCCCGCCCTGGCCCGCCCTGGCCCGCCCTGGCCCGCCCTGGCCCGCCCTGGCCCGCCCTGGCCCGCCCTGACCCGTCCTGGCCCGCCCTGGCCCGCCCTGGCCCGCCCTGGCCCTCCCTGGCCCTCCCTGGCCCAGATCCGTGGTCACACTCATATGGCCGTTTTTTTGTGGGGGTGGGGGAGGGCCTAGGACCGTGGTTGTACCTTGATGAACTGGTAACTTGTTGCAGTTAGTGGGTTTGTAGGATGGTGTTTGAAAATCGAAAACTAAAATGGCGAAGACTTCGTCCGGCAGGAGGGTACTGGGGTTCGAGCTCAAACGCCAATCGAATGGATATTCGGCGAGCGAGCTGCAGCAGACCTGGACCAGTCTTGTGCTGCACACTGCGCGTGTTGTGTCATGACCTGCGTCTGACCAGGTTCCGTCCGTTCCCGGCAGGCAAGAGTCTGAAAGAGTACAGGGCAGGCCTGGCCTCCGACCCTGAGGTTGGCGCCAAGGTGGCCGATCTCAAGACGCGCGTCCGGCAGTTCGCTGGTCAGTACCCGATGCCCGGCTTCGAAGACCACTGAGGCCGTGTCCAAAGTCGTGGCCGCTGCTCGGCGCCGCGAACACGCGGCTGTGGGCGGAGACTGACCAGAACGGGACGGGATGTGCGATTCAGGAGTACTTTCAGCGGGTAACGCGCGCGAATTATTTTTCAGTGGATAGTGCATATGTCCATAGTTGTTTGTTGTATTAAAACTGTCGGTTTTCAGTTCGCTGGTCGGATATTTTGAAGAACGATTTTATTCAGACGCTTTGTAAAGCCATGACCGCATGAAGTCTTTTACGTCGCCTTATCTTAATGGAAAACATACCGGTTGGTATGTTGAGAGAAACAAAAAAAAACGGTATTTTAAACTTACGAAACAGTTTTACGACTCCGCCTTGTCCCAATGCCAACTGATGAGACCATACCAAGCTGCTATTATACGGTGCGGTGTATTTTAACCTGTATATACCAATGAGGGCGCATTTTAGGTCGAGCTGTGTACGCGACATTATGGCGTCTTTTCGGCCGATGCGTTCAGCCCGCAGTCTGTAGTGTCGTCCCGTGTCGTCCCGTGTCGTCCCGTGTCGTCCCGTGTCGTCCCGTGTCGTCCCGTGTCGTCTCGTGTCGTCTCGTGTCGTCTCGTGTCGTCCCGTGTCGTCCCGTGTCGTCCCGTGTCGTCTCGTGTCGTCTCGTGTCGTCTCGTGTCGTCCCGTGTCGTCTCGTGTCGTCCCGTGTCGTCCCGTGTCGTCCCGTGTCGTCCCGTGTCGTCCAGTGTCGTCCAGTGTCGTCTCGTGTCGTCCCGTGTCGTCCCGTTCGTGTCGTCTCGTGTCGTCCCGTGTCGTCTCGTGTCGTCCAGTGTCGTCCAGTGTCGTCCAGTGTCGTCCAGTGTCGTCCAGTGTCGTCCCGTGTCGTCCCGTGTCGTCCCGTGTCGTCCCGTGTCGTCCCGTGTCGTCCCGTGTCGTCCCGTGTCGTCCCGTGTCGTCTCGTGTCGTCTCGTGTCGTCCCGTGTCGTCTCGTGTCGTCTCGTGTCGTCCCGTGTCGTCTCGTGTGTAGTATAGTCCTGTAGGTAGGCACACCATCTACCCCCTGCACTCCACTAGTGCAGCAGTACGCGCTACCAGCCACTGCAAATGTCAGTGTGTCACTGTGTCGGAGTGCCCTCTGACCGCGGATGTGACACAGTGTGTCAGTGTGTCACTGTGTTAGTGTGTCACTGTGTCGGAGTGCCCTCTGACCTCGGATGTGACACAGTGTCAGTGTGTCACTCTGTGTCAGTGTGTCACTCTGTGTCGGAGTGCCCTCTGACCTCGGATGTGACACAGTGTGTCAGTGTGTCACTCTGTGTCGGAGTGCCCTCTGACCGCGGATGTGACTCAGTGTGTCAGTGTGTCACTCTGTGTCGGAGTGCCCTCTGACCGCGGATGTATCAGTGTGTCACTCTGTGTCAGTGTGTCACTCTGTGTCAGTGTGTCACTGTGTCGGAGTGCCCTCTGACCTCGGATGTGACACAGTGTCAGTGTGTCACTCTGGCAGTGTGTCACTCTGTGTCGGAGTGCCCTCTGACCTCGGATGTGACACAGTGTGTCAGTGTGTCACTCTGTGTCGGAGTGCCCTCTGACCGCGGATGTGACACCGTGTGTCAGTGTGTCACTCTGTGTCGGAGTGCCCTCTGACCGCGGATGTGACACCGTGTGTCAGTGTGTCACTCTGTGTCGGAGTGCCCTCTGACCGCGGATGTGACACCGTGTGTCAGTGTGTCACTCTGTGTCGGAGTGCCCTCTGACCGCGGATGTGACACCGTGTGTCAGTGTGTCACTCTGTGTCGGAGTGCCCTCTGACCGCGGATGTGACACTGTGTCAGCGTGTCGTGACTGTGCTACACTCACTCCCTCTCTCCTCTGTATCCGGTCCGCCCCTGTCAGCCACCCACCCTCTGCCCTCCGTGTGCCGTCCCTCTCTGTATTGTGCTGTCGATAGGTGTACGGGCTGCGTTCGCGGCTGTCGGCGGGCTCTGTGCAATCTGCGAATCTCTGCCTGCGCATCTGTGCTCCGTAGCGTCCAGTGCGGCAACTTCTGCGCGCATCTGCGTTCTGTAGCGTCGAGTGTGGAGCTAGTCGTAGCGTTATGTCGGCTTTGTCGCCATAGTTCGAACACGCCCGGTAGCTGTGTACCGCGCACTGACCGCGAGCACAGGCTCCAATCCAAACCAGCCGCTTCCAGAAGTCATATTAGCGATATGTGTTAGCCTATTCGCCAGTGGGTTCTCCGTTTGCTACTTCGGCCGTCTGTTTGTCCGGCGCGGCGGATCAAGCTGTCTACACTCGCCCTCGCCTGACGCGCACGACCTCGTGCTGCTGACTGGAACATGATGCGCCGGCGTTCGCCGCCAGTGCTGCCACGTACAGCCTGTAACGTAACCTGCCGCCATGTGCTGCCATCTATAGCGATAGCCGCCATGTGCTGCCATCTACAGCGATAACCGCTACCTGTCTGCCATGTGTTGCTCTTGCACGTCACCGTGAAACACGAATCTCGCGTCGGGGACTTGGTTCTAATATCGGGCCGTTATATTAAGTGTACATAGTGTATTGCGTGTACCTTGTCCTGGGTTTTGACAAACAATATGTAGATACCAAAGCAGTGTTTGATGGCGAGAGTCAGCGCTACTCACCAGTGATGAGAGGACAGTGACAATCCGTTCACGAACGGCGATGGCGGAGACAAGCCGACATTCGATTAGCATCTTTATTCGCATAATCTCTGAACAATACCAGTGATGGGGTCCGGGTGGCTCGGTTGGTGCGGCGTCAGGCTTTAAATCCATGGTTTCCGGGTTCGAGTCTGGCTACTGGCGAGCTCATTTGGTTCCCCCGCTTGGGTCGGCGTGAGAGACCAGACCCAGACTATAAATGACGACAGTCGCGTAGTCGTGCAATACTACCAATAACAATGATAGGAGCGATGGGAAACAGTCAACGGGTACAATTTGAAGCAATAACCCAACCCAACAGCATCATAATCTCCCGCGCAGAGCAGGTTTGGAATACCCCATCTGCCTAGTCGGCGACCCGTGTTGGCACCATATCTGGCACGGCTGCCGGCCGGCTACATCCGCCACGAGTCGAAGTAGAAGTGCTCTTTGATGGCGAGCCCGTCAGAGTCCTCATCACCCGGCACGCCGTACGCCAGAGCCCAGTTGGTGATGAAGCTGCGAACACGGCACAGGCGGTGTCAGCTGGGCCGAGACGGCGCTTAAAGAGCGGGGCTGAGGGGGCAAGAGCGTACAATTGATTGCCAGGACTCAGGAGTCCAAATGATTCGCCCAAAGGCGGCAGTGGTGCCGGCAGACAGCTCTGCATGGCTCACCCGCTGTCGGTACAGGTTTGTGATGACGCACCTGGTGACGTAGAAGGCAGTGAAGGCGGTCACAGTGGCGGGCCGCACCAGGTCTCGGAGACCGGAGCTGAACAGGCCCTCCAGCCGACCGATGGCGCCGTCCACCACCAGCCCTGTCAGACACACACACACACACACACACACACACACACAGCGGCCAGGTGACGTGTCAGACGGCACAGCCCCGTCATACCGATACGGTGACCGGTGACCGGGTAGGGTAGAGAGAGGCGGCATATGGATCCCTGCTTACAAGGGCGCAATCTAGCCGTGGGTTGCATCTAGGCCGTGGGTTTTGGAGGGACAAATCCAGTGGTGTAATCCCAAAAAGTTGTTGAGCGGGGGGGGGCGTCAGTCGTCAGCGAGAGTTGCTAGGGGGGGGGGGTAGCAGATCGTCAGCATCAGCAAAATGTTGCTGACTGGGGGAAGGTAGCAGCCGTCAGCGGAGGTTGCTGAGCAGGGGGGGGGGGGGGAGGGGTAGCAGCCGTTGGCGAGAGGTTGCTGAGCGGGGGAGGGGGGGTAGCAGCCGTCAGCGAGAGGTTGCAGGAGGCGGAGAGGGTAGCAGCCGTCAGCGAGAGGTTGCTGAGCAGGGAGGGTGGTAGCTGCCGTCAGCGGGAGGTTGCTGAGCATGGGGGAGGGTGGTAGCAGCTGTCAGGCGGAGGTGCTGAGCGGGGAGGGGTAGCAGCCGTCAGCGAGAGGTTGCTGAGCAGGGGGTGGGGGGGGGGGGTAGCGGCCGTCAGCGAGGAGGTTGCTGAGCGGGGGAGGGGAGGGGGGTAGTAGGCTCGTCAGCGAGAGGTTGCTGAGCGTGGAGGGGGAGGGGGGGGAGTCAGCCGTCAGCGAGAGGTTGCTGAGAGAGAGGGAGGGGGTAGCAGCCGTCAGCGATAGGTTGCTGAGGCGGGAGGGGGTAGCAGCCGTCAGCGAGAGGTTGCTGAGCGGGGATGGGATGGGGTAGCAGCCGTCAGCGAGAGGTTGCTAGCGGGGAGGGGTAGCAGCCCGTCAGCGAGAGGTTGCTGAGCGGGGTAGGGGTAGCAGCCGTCAGGAGGAGGTTGCTGAGCGGGGGAGGGGGTAGAGCTGGCCGTCCGCCACTGTACGTCTGGTCGTTTTGGGGCCAAATCATGTTTTTCAGGACCTTTGGGGGGGAGGTTGCCCCCTGGATCCGCCCCTGCCATGCTTAAAACAATAATGCTTTAGAACCAAATAATTAAGCTCACGGATGCGCATGTACTCCGAGTCGGAGACGTAGAATTTGGCCTGGTCAAGACTCGAATATGCAAATAATATGTATCCACCCTATCAGACATGTGCCTGGATTCCGGGATCCAGCTGAGCATCCGGTCATTGTGTCCTGTGTCCCGGGATCCACATGGGACTCCAGATCCGGTACATAATTAGCCGAGGGATCCACAAAGATCCCCAGATCCTGATATATGTTATGCCGAGGGAACCACTGGGTTCCCAGATCCAACTTCGGGATACAGGCATGCCGGTAGGTACCTACTTCTTGCTAATTTATAATATGGGGGGGATTGTTAGCTAATAGTACAAAGTAATTTGCAGTACTAATTGTCTACATAGTACATACTACATACACAAAATAGAGACCACAAATTTTGATGTCAGTCCCCGCAAAAGTTGTTGCAAAAGTTGTTTCATAAAAGTTGCAAAAGTGTTTCAAGATCTGAGGCTCGTTAAATTAGAGATTCCACTGAGATACCAGCAGTCCCTGAAGCATTTTTACGCGAGGATCCAGGAGGATCTTCGTCGCATTTACGCAGAGGGACCCACTGGGATCCAAGATCTCAGGGCATTTTATGCCGAAGGATCCACTGGATCCGAGATCCAACTTCGGGTCCAGCACAGTCTGTATCCAAACATCCACTGAGCAGCGCTACGCCTATCACCCGGTGATCATGGTGGCTAAGAAGAAACGCGGCCAAGTAGTGGTGGAAGTAGAGTACCTGCCCATGGCCCAGAACGGCAGTAGTGCAGCGACAGCAACGAACAGGGTACACCAGCCTCTCAACGACCCTGAGAGTTCCCTGACAAAACAAGCAATACCTTGAAATGGCGCGGTTTTCGTTAAACGGACCGGAAACGCAGCTAACCGGAAGAATCGGAGTCCTCGCGCGGAGTCCAAGCTTGAGATCCCGTCGAGCCGTGCCTTATGAACTCCGATGTCGCGCTGTTGGGCGCTGCGTGAGGGGGGGATGATCTAGAAATGCCAGTCAGTATCAATAAGGCATGCTAATGGAATACCACTTGACCTACTGATGTCGGTAGACGGCCCTACCTGCTGTAGTTCTCACCTGACTGGGCGCCCTGCCGGGCGTGCTGGAAGGCCCAGAGGACGGCCCAGCACCGAGCAGCAGGCACAGCACGACCAGGATCAGCAGGACACGTGAGGACTGCCGGATGAAGTAGGAGAGTGCAGCGAGTCCGCGTGGCCCGGACAGCCCAGCACAGTTGGTCACAGAAATGGTCACATCACACTGCATTATGGCTGTTCACATTCAGCGCACGGTCGGTAGCCGACCACGGGGCAGCTCTGAAGCGCACTGTGGCATGCTGGTGTCAGTTAAACGGCCATCTTGGATATGCTCATGTTCGCTGTATTTTTGTATTTGTATCATTACAACTTACACACACACAACAAACGCTGAGATGACGCGGGTCTTCTTCGCTCTCGGACCTGGTTCAATTGTGCCTATGGCTCATGTAATTGTCTCAAACTAAACTGCTCATACCGATTCGATTTGAGTTTGGAGCTAACTTCGACTGCCGGACAGCATGGCGTCATACGGTGTGAGAGTAGGTATGTTTGTACGACCCTGTATAGGACCGGCCACATCCCGGCTTCGTACTAAGCAGCTTCAGACTCCCCCTCCCGCCTCGAACTCGTAAAACGTCAGTCGCTTGTTCGCCGTCAACATAACCTTGTGCAGCTCCACAATCTTCTCCATGGTCCGATAACTGAAGCGTTCCTTGAGGTTTTCCCCCTTAACTGCAATGGTGTAAACGACGATATGACATCCGCCGGGCGATATTATTTTATCATGTTACGATTACGCATATCTATATATATTTATATATATATATATATATATATATATATATATAATATATATTATATATATATATATATACTATATATATTATATAATACATATATATCCTCCCTCGGCGACTTTTATGTCACATATTTGAAGAGATATTAAGATGTTTTTTTATTCGGAGGATTTTGATGCAGCAGTATACTGCCGCGCAAAGGTGAATCCACGTATGTCACGATTTGCCGTAAACAAAAATGTCAGGAGAGGACGATTTTCTGTTTTATGTAATAATTCGCTCAGCAAGTAGCGTATCGGTGAAATTGTTATACCAATGGAATCTCCCAAGCACTGCGCATCTAATGATCATATATTTAAAGGGATTATACGTTTTTCCCAGAATATGAGTTACATAGTAAACGTACTTATAAAGGTGGTAGAAGACCACCATAGCCACATTTTTCTGAAATGACTCGTCTGCGCACGTAAGGACATTCCAAAGTGCGCGGTGATGCCACCGCGTATTTTCTGCAGACCGGCTGAGCAGAGCCAGTATCTCTTTTATGCTAATAAAAACACCTCACGTAGGCATATTCCGGTAAAAATAAGCAATATTTTAAAGAAAATAAACTTCTTTTGTTCCACGACACCACCAGATACCTAGTTTTCCCATAAAATTCTATATTTTGCAGTGAATTTTCCATGCCAAAAAAAATAATACGCCACCACCAAATTATCAACGCTAAAGCCGGAGATAATGAAAACCACAACACAAAACCTCAACGAACAGTGTGTGGCAAAGTCCCGTCAGTTTTGAATTGCATAATAATTTTGTGATCCAGTGTAGGACTTGCAGATAATTAAAAACTCTAAAATTGATCTTAAGTAAAAGTGGTGGACAGTAGTGCCGATCAGTAGTGCTCGATCAAGATCAAGTGTCGATCAAATAATCAAGTATCTGATACTAGTCTCGAAAAACGCCCAAGTTGTAACGCTGATAATTGCTGAAATAATGGACTAAATGGAGCATTGAGGTCCCTGTTAATGTCCTTAAACGTGTTTAAAGCTCATACACTGCAAAAGGAGTGCATTTACTTTCAGGACGGAAACCCGTATAATCCCTTTAATTATAGACTTTGCTTATATGTCCTGTAATTCAACAACCGTTTTTTACCAGGTCGGAAATTGGCCACATCCAATCCATGCTCGGCAAAGGTGGAAAGCACGTATGTCATTTCAAGGGCGGAGGTTAGAGAACACGTATGTCGCATCTCTGGAAGAGAGGATCCAGGGACAAGGCAAAGGTGAAAGCACGTATTTCATTTCAAGTGAGTTTAAAACACGTATGTCGCATCTCTCGAAGAGTGGATCAGGACAAAAACACGTATCTTAACGGTGTATGGCTGCTTACAATTTATATTATCGTCCACCGGATATTTATGTAGGAGGAAACGTAAAGTTACCAGCATCCTGAGTATGATTACAAATGTAAAGTAGTTTGACGTGCTTACTATCATGACATCCGCCAATTTGTTCATTATCTTATCAAAGACTCTTGGACTCGTCACCTTGACTCAATCAAAGGACTCGTCGCTCTCACTGAAAATTATGAACTGTACATTGTTCGAAGCAGCGGCCACGTGCTGCTACGATGCCCTGCGCTGGCCGGAGCTCCACCTCCGGCGCGGGGCACCATTCACCCGGACCGACTACCCTGACGCGACGACGGTGTGGTGGCGGCCTTGGCTGCCGGATACCGCGCCCAACTGAGCGCAATGCCTACGGCCCGGATCCACAGGGCTAGAGGGAATAAACGACGACGACGAGCTCGCGTCTGTCTCCAGCTCCGACTGTCGCTGTCTGTCTCCAGCTCCGACAGGTCCGAGTCCGTCGCCCGCTCCGAGTCGCGTACGTCTCCAGCTCCGAGGTAGCGTCCGTCTCCAGCTCCGAGGTAGCGTCCGTCGCCCGCTCCGAGGTCGCGTCCGTCTCTAGCTCCGAGTAGCGTCCGTCTACAGCTCCGAGGCCAGCGTCCGTCTCCAGCTCGCAGGCCGCGTCCGTCTCCCAGCTCCGAGGTCGCGTCTGTCTCCAGCTCGAGGTCGCGTCTGTCGCCCGCTCCGAGGTTGCGTCCGTCTCCAGCTCCGAGGTCGCCGTCAATCTCCAGCTCCGAGGTCGCGTACGTCTGCCACCAAAGCTCCGAGGTCCGCGTCCGTCTCCAGCTCCGAGGTCGCGTCCGTCTCCAGCTCCGAGGTCGCGCACGTCCTCCAGCTCCGAGGTCGCGTACATCTCCAGGCTCCGAGGTCGCGTCTGTCTCCAGCTCCGAGGTCGCGTTCGTCTCCAGCTCCGAGTCGCGTCCGTCTCCAGCTCCGGGTCGCGTCCGTCTCCAGCACCGAGGTCGCGCCACGTCTCTCCAGCTCCGAGGTCGCGTCTGTCCGCCCGCTCCGAGGTCGCGTCTGTCTCCAGCTCCGAGGTCGCGTCCGTCTCCAGCTCCGAGGTAGCGTCCGTCTACAGCTCCGAGGTCGCGTCAATCTCCAGCTCCGAGGTCGCGTACGTCTCCAGCTCCGAAGTCGCGTCCGTCTCCAGCTTCCGAGGTCGCGTCCGTCTCCAGCTCCGAGGTCGCGCAGTCTCCAGCTCCGAGGACGCGTCTGTCGCCCGCCTCCAAGTCGCCGTCTGTCTCCAGCTCCGAGGTCGCGCACGTCTCCAGGCTCCGGAGGTCGCGTCTGTATCCAGCTCCCGAGGTCGCGTCCGTCTCCACGCTCCGAGGTCGCGCACGTCTCCAGCTCCGAGGGTCGCGTCCGTCGCCCCGCTCCGAGGTCGCGTCCGTCTCCAGCCTCCGAGGTCGCGTCCGTCTCCAGCTCCGAGTCGCGCACGTCTCCAGTCCGAGGTCGCGTCCGTCGCCGCTCCGAGGTCGCGTCCGTCTCCAGCTCCGAGGTCGCGTCCGTTCGCCCGCTCCGGGTCGCGTCCGTCTCCAGCTCCGAGGTCGCGCACGTCTCCAGCTCCGAGTCGCGTCCGTCGCCCGCTCCGAGGTCGCGTCCGTCCTCCAGCTCGAGGTAGCGTCTGTCTCCAGCTCCGAGGGTCGGCGTCCGTCGCCCGCTCCGAGGTCGCCGTCTGTCTCCAGCTCCGAGGTAGCGTCGTCTCCAGCCTCCGAGGTCGCGTACGTCTCCAGCTCCGAGGTCGCGTCCGTCTCCAGCTCTCGAGGTCGCGTCCGTCTCCAGCTCCGAGGTAGCGTCTGCTCCAGCTCCGAGGTAGCGGGGCGACGTACGCCGCCTCCGCCTGGCTCCCAGCGCATCCCCCACTCACGTGGAGATCATCAGACAGGACTGCGCGGCGGCTGCCAAAGTGGTTACGCGGGCTGCGCTGCTCCACCTTCATACACGGCTCTCATGTCTGAGGCCGGATGACGGACGCCCAGTCCCCGAAGAAAAGTCCTCGTCACTAGGATGGTCGGCCTCGCCTGCCGGGGGGAGACCCCGCTGAGGTCCATCGGCGAGACGGATCCCACCAAACACGACCTCAGCACTACGAGTGGTGGAGAGAAGTGGCGCGTAGCCCTGACCATGCCCGGCCGCGCGGGACGTGCCGGTTAAGGCCCGCCTTCATCACACCCTGTTACCCTGAGCGACAACCCGCAGTTGTCTGCTTCCACTGGATTTGGGTCCCAAGCCAACGGAGCGCACCGGAGGCGGTCCGCCGTGCGGCTGCCGAGAAGCGTCTACGAGGAGCTCCCCATGAGAGCGTTCTGGATGTGGTCGGTTGGATCGCCGACGCCGCGTTGCAACGGCGGCGGTGGCGTGCTGGTCCTCCCCCGGACGGGGAGGCGCGAGAGATCCAGCGTCCCCGGCGGGCCGCGTCTGTTCCAGCACGCGCGCGGAGCTCACCGCGCTGCCTGCGGCGCTGGAGCGGTCCGCGAGCTGCCTCTCCACGAGGGTCTGTCAGTGGTCGCCTGCCTGGATTCAAAGGCCAGCGCTGTAACTGATGTCTGGAGCGCGGCCGCGCAACCTCGGCGATGGGGTCCAGAATCTGGACCCTGCAGCTCCGTGGGCTGGATGCTTCCGGCTGCGCGCGCCACCTCCAGTGGGTGCCGGCGCACTGCGGGCCTACCAGGCAACGAGAGTGCGGACGTCCTGGCAAAGGAGGTGACCTCCTCCCTCAAATGACGACGCCAGTCGACGTCCGAACTCTCACCCGAACCGTGGCGAGGGCGCCGCCAGGAGAAGCTGGCAGGCTGGCTGGCACGGACGGATGGTATCGGTCCATCATGGGGGGACCGCCACCCCCCCCCCCCCCCTACCACCGTCCGTGTCGCAACCCGAGAGGAGGCGGTGGACGTTCACCAGCTCCGAGCGGGACATTGGGGACTGCTCGGAGCAATACCTCCACACCGTATAGGACGCCGACCGACTGAGGGACTGCCCCCCAGCGCCCCGAGGCCGACTGCCCAGCGGGCCTGTGCCTCGTGTGTAAGGAGGCGCCGACACGCCGGCGCACTATCCTATGCGTCTGTCCCCGTGCCTGTGCGGCACTCGTCTGCGTGCGCTGGGCAACATCTATGCACGGAGCGCGAACCAACGGCGCGACGACGTGGTGGCGTCTTGGCGCCGGCTACGTGGCCCACAAGAGCCGTGAGGCTACGTCCCGCTTGGTGGTGACTGGAGCACAACACAACAACAAGAACAACAACAGG
>JAXIVJ010008645.1:5000-50000 GCA_036785665.1 Chirona hameri
TGGGATACGAGAATGGGATACGGGAACATGATATGGGATACGGGAACGGGATACGGAAACGGAATACGGGAACGGAATACGGGAACGGAATACGGGAACAGAATACGGGAACAGAATACGGGAACGGAATACGGGAACGGAATACGGGAACGGGATACGAGAACGGGATACGAGAACGGAATACGGGAACGGGATACGGGAACGGGATAGGGTAACGGGATACATACGGAAACGGGATACGGGAACGGGATACGGGAACTGGATACGGGAACGGGATACGGGAACGGGATACGGGAACTTGATACGGGAACAGGATACGGGAACGGGATACGGGAACGGCATACGGGAGACGGGAACGGGATACGGGAATGGGATACGGGAACGGGATACGGGAACGGGATACGGGAACGGGATACGGGAACGGGATACGGGAACGGGATACGGGAACGGGATACGGGAACTGGATACGGGAACGGGATACGGGAACGGGGTACGGGATACGGGAACGGGATACGGGAAAGGGATACGGGAACGGGATACGGGAAAGGGATACGGGAACGGGATACGGGGCACGAGAACTGGATACGGGAACGGGATACGGGGACGGGATACGAGAACGGGATACGGGAACGGGATACGGGAACGGGATACGGGATACGGGATACGGAAACGGCATACGGGAATGGGATACAGAATACGGGATACGGGAACGGGATACGGGAACGGGATACAGGAACGGGATACGGGAACGGGAAACGGGAACGGGATACGGGAACGGGATACAGTTACAGGATAAGGGAACGGGATACGGGAACGGGATACGGGAACGGGATACGGGAACGTGATACGGGAACGGGATACGGGATACGGAAACGGCATACGGGAATGGGATACAGGATACGGGATACGGGATACGGTATACGGGATACGGGATACGGGAACGGGATACGGGAACAGGGAACAGGATACGGCAACGGGATACGGAATCTGGATACGGGAGCTGATTAAGGGATTCGGTAACGGTATACGGGATACATGAATGGGATACCGGAACGGGATAGCGGAACGGGATACCGGAACGGGATACGGGAACTGGATACGGGAACAGGGAACGGGATACAGGCACGGGATACGGGAACGGGATACGGGAACGGGTTACAACGGGATACGGGAACGGGATACGGGAACGGGATACGGGAACGGAATACGGGAACGGGATACGGGAACGGGATACGGGAACGGGATACGGGAACGGGATACGGGATACGGGAACGGGATACGGGAACGGGATACGGGAACGGGAACGGGATACGTAATACGGAATTTGGTATACGGAATACGGAATACGAGATACGGAATACGGAATACGAGATACGGAATACGGAATACGAGATACGGAATACGGAATACGGAATAATGAATACGGAAAACGGAATACGGGACACTAGAAACGGCTAGCATATATACATAAGCTGGCTATATAAATTGCGCATCGCGCAATAAAGGCCATCTAGTATATATAAATATCTCTATATTATAAATCCTAAAAGATGACCCGCCGCCGCCGCCGCCGCCGGAGTGACGCCCTAAATCGGTTCCTGTGCAGCCGTCTGATGAGTTATGAGGGTGATTTTTTTTTCAGGACTTTTGGGTCCCGTTATTCAACAGGTCGTATTAAATTTTCAGCTTAAAAAACCGAAGGTGCGGCGTCGGCGCGTGCGTGCGTGCGCCATTCGTTTAACATGGGAAACGAGTCATTCGGAAATCGCGAAAAACGGGCAAGTTTCGCCCGGTTCCCCGGCCGCTTGCTCGGCAACCGAGAGTCGCAGCGGTATGCGAGCAACACTATGTGATAGATAATCGATTGGCCTTGCGTATAGAGTGTCGTCCAGAGCGATGCGCGTGCCACGTGCAAGGTTGTGACCACTTTAATGATAAAATTGGCCTATTCAGGATTTCAATTGGTGCTCGGAAACTGTTTGACGTAGAACGCTGATCCGGGCACCATTTTGCAGGCGCAGTGACCGTCTTCAAATTATATTTGTTACTCAAAGCTGTGAGACTAATATTTTGGCGTTGAAGTCGAATTGCAATGTTTTTGGACAGTTGAATCCTTCACACCGCCATAACACCCAAAATGAGGACAAACTTGACCGGAAAATTTACACAGACGGATAGCACCGTTCTTGCTGACCTATATCCACCCAAAATATTTTGCTAATCGCTCATAGGTAACTTATGCTGAAGTCAAACGTAAACGATTACCGACGCTATGCGCCAGTCGGGCGCCGGCCGGCGGCCGGCGATAGCTCCCTCACGCAATAACGTAACGTCCGGCTCGTTGGCTTGCGTAGTCTGGCGCCGGCGGCGCCGCCCGCCCCCAATAACGTAACGTCCGGCTCGTTGCTCGTGGTAGGTGGGTCTACAAACATGCCAAGATCCGCGAGCACTGGCGTGTACCTAATATTCCGCTAACATATTATCGTGAGTCATTTATAATGCATGTATATTATGTAATCCTACCACACACTACGATTGCTTAATTTTGCCCAAGACTGACACTGCTTCAGTCAAATTCATCCATGACCGCTTGACTAGCTGACATCGCACCTCCCTCGCGAGGATATTTTGTTGAAGTCGGTTGACAGATTTCAGGCATTTAAACCGCTAGAATGTTTTGGCAGATACTGCGATACGGCAACGAGATACGGTAGGAAGATATGGGAACGAAATACGGCAACAAGATACGGAAACTGGGTACGATAAAGGGATGCTGGAACTAGATACGGGAACAGGATACGGGAATGAGATACGGGAACTAGATATGGTAAGAAGATATCGGAACGGTGTACAATATACGGGAATGAGATACGGGAGTGGGATACGGGAACTGGATACGGGAGCTGATTAAGGTATACGGGATACGGGAACGGGATACGGGATACGGGAACGGGATACGGGAATGGGATACGGGAATGGGATACGGGAACGGGATACTGGAACGGGATACGGGAACGAGATACGGGAACGGGATACGGGAACGGGAGACGGGAACGGGATACGGGAACGGGATACGGGAACGGGATACGGGAACGGGATACGGGAACGGGATACGGGAACGGGATACGGGAACGGGATACGGAAACGGGATACGGAAACGGGATACGGAAACGGGATACGGAAACGGGAAATGGGAACGGGATGCGGGAAGGGGATACGGGAACGCGATGCGGGAACGGAATAGGGGAACGGGAACAGGATACGGGAACAGGATACGGCAACAGTATACGGGAACAGGATACGGGAACATGATACGGGAACAGGATACGGGAACGGGATACGGGAACGGGATACGGGAACGGGATACGGGAACGGGATACGGGAACGGGATACGGGAACGGGATACGGGAACGGGATACGGGAACTGGATACGGGAAAGGGATACGGGAACGGGATACGGGAACGGGATACGGGAACGGGATACGGTAACGGGATACGGTAACGGGATACGGTAACGGGATACGGGAACGGGATACGGGAACGGGATACGGGAACGGGATACAGAACGGGATACGGGAACGGGTTACGGGAATGGGATACGGGATAGGGGAATTGGATACGGGAACGGGAACGGGATACGGGAACGGGATACGGGAACGGGATACGGGAACGAGATACGGGAACGGGATACGGGAACGGCATACGGGAACGGGATACGGGAACGGGTTACAAGAACGAGACACGGTATACGGGCACGGGATACGTAAACAGGATACGGAAACGGGATACAGGAATGGGATACGGTAACTGGATACGGCAACGGGATACGGGATACGGGAACTTGATACGTGAACGGGATACAGGAACGGGATACGGGAACGGGATACGGTAACGGATACGGGAACGGATACGGGAACGGGATACGGGAACGAGATACGGGAACGGGATACGGGAACGGGATACGGGAACGGGATACGGGAACGGGATACGGGAACGGGATACGGAAACGGGATACGGAAACGGGAAATGGGAACGGGATGCGGGAAGGGGATACGGGAACGCGATGCGGGAACGGAATAGGGGAACGGGAACAGGATACGGGAACAGGATACGGGAACAGGATACGGGAACAGTATACGGGAACAGGATACGGGAACATGATACGGGAACAGGATACGGGAACGGGATACGGGAACGGGAACAGGATACTGGTACGGGATACTGGTACGGGATACTGGTACGGGTACAGGAACGGGATACGGGAACGAGATACGGCAACGGGATACGGCAACGGGATACGGCAACGGGATACGGGAACGGGATACGGCAACGTGATACGGGAACAGGATACGGGAACGGGATACGGGAACGGGATACGGGATACGGGAACGGGAACGGGATACGGGAACGGGATACGGGAACGGGATACGGGAACGGGATACGGGAACGGGGAACGGGGAACGGGATACGGGATACGGGAACGGGATACGGGAACGGGATACGGGATACGGGAACGGGATACGGGATACGGGAACGGTATACGGGATACGGGAACGGGATACGGGAACGGGATACGGGAACGGGATACAGGAACGGGATACGGGAACGGGATACCGGAAAAGGATACGGGAACGTGATACGGGATACGGGCATGAGATACGGGAACAGCAACAGGCACGGAATACGGGAACGGGGTACGGGATACGGGAGACGTGATCCAGAATACGGGACACGGGACACGTGATACGGGATACGGGATACGGGATACGGGATCCTGGATGCGGGATGCGGGATGCAGGATGCGGGATGCGGGATGTGGGATACAGGATACCGGAATGAGATGCAGGAACGGGATACGGGATACGGGAACGGGATATTAGCTGGCTATATAAATTGAAGGCTATATAAATTGCGCATCGCGCAATACAGGCCCTCTAGTATATATATATATATAAATATATATATATATATATATATATATATATATATATATATATATATATATATATATATATATATATATATATATATATATATATATATATATATATATATATATATATATATATATATATATATATATATATATATATATATATATATATATATATATATATATATATATATATATATATATATATATATATATATATTTATATATATATATATATATGTATATATATATATATATATATATATATATATATATATATATATATATATATATATATATATATATATATATATATATATATATATATATATATATATATATATATATGTATATATATATATATATATATATATATATATATATATATATATATATATATATATATATATATATATATATATATATATATATATATATATATATATATATATATATATATATATATATATATATATATATATATATATATATATATATATATATATATATATATATATATATATGTGTATGTATATATATATATATATATATATATATATATATATATATATATATATATATATATATATATATATATATATATATATATATATATATATATATATATGTATATATATATATATATATATATATATATATATATATATATATATATATATATATATATATATATATATATATATATATATATATATATATATATATATATATATATATATATATATATATATATATATATATATATATATATATATATATATATATATATATATATATATATATATATATATATATATATATATATATATATATATATATATATATATATATATATATATATATATATATATATATATATATATATATATATATATATATATATATATATATATATATATATAACCTACGAAATATGACGTATGCAAAAAGTGCTCTCGAAGGTATAATGCATCTCCCACATAAGCAAAAGTGAAATTGTAAGCACAGGTCAAGGGGGAGGGGGAGGGGGAGGCGTTTCGACGCCACCCCCTTGAACTCTGCTCCTATGGGACAGTCATACAAACCGGAAGAAAAACGTTCGAAAGCTCGTCAAAAATCATTTTTAAACTATTTAAGTCATTTTTTTTGTCTCAGGTCAATATTGAGGTCAACAGAGTTCGGCGAAGGTCAGATTTTCCAGTTTTAGGACTTCGCTCCAGAAGCTCCCAAATATCTCGGGAACTATGCTAGTTAGAAACAAACAGAAACAAACAATCGACAGCTCTTGATAAATGCAATCGCCGAGGTGTCCTCAAATTATAGCTTAGTGCAATAGTTTAGGTTCAGATGTCATCAAAAGTAAAAAAGGCTATTTTTGGCAAAACTGTTTTTTTCTTCTCGCAAATCACTTTTTACCGAATACAAACCAAACAAATAGTTTTGACGCCATCGTGTTTGTCTCGTCAATGCGCTTTGAATCATATTCATGTTGACCAGGTTAGGTCAACTGAGAAATTTGACCTCAGGTCAAGGTCAAGTGGTGACCCAAGTAGGTCATGTTGTATACTGCATATTGGGAGACGTGTCTCGACGAGACAAACACATTGGTACCAGTTTCACTTCTCTTTCTTCATTCGTTCGAGTTATTGACAACAAAGTGTTGGTGACCTCGGATGACCTCAGCTAACCATCTAGGGGTAATTGGACAAAAATTGCACCTAGATCATCAATAATGGCCTATGGCAACATAATCCAGAAGGAATTGGACTAATATCACGTATATCCTCGGAATAGGAAGCATATTAATATTTCCCATGGACTTATAATGGGGAGGTCACGAGATTGACCCGACCTTAGGTCATCGATATAAAAAAATCCGAGGTAAAATAATTGTAGGCACCTATGACCTTATGCAATCCTGTAGGTTTGAAACCGCTCGGTCAAAAACTGTGGCTGTAGTACGACCGCAAACTTTTTAGAGGTAGGATCACGTGACCTGGCCTGGTGACCTGACCTGAGATGACTCGAGGTCAATTATTTCACACAATGTGGGTAATTGATGCCCGAACACCTACGCAAAAAAGGGCGGCGCTGCGCGCCGCCATTTTCCAGTTATCCTTGATAAACCTTAAGAGAGGGGGGTGGGGGAGGCGTCTACCCCGGCACGGCGCGGGATAAGTCAATCAAAAATAAAGATATTGCTTTAAAATTTTGTTTGGATATCTTCCATATTTGTTTCTCTAATGTAAATTCCGGTTTTTAAAATAACTTTTAAAACAAATTAATTTTGTGGAAATTTTCCCGAACAAAAAGTTTTTTTATTTTGTGTGTGGTCAAAAACGCCAAAAATCACAAATCCGGGATAGCCATTTTAACGAGAATGTAATTTCCTATCTTATGACGTTTTGTATTTGCAATTTTCATCAAAACTCTATTTTCTACGGTTTTTCAAACATGTATCGTTTTCCCACCCAAACATTGCATGCCATGACGTCATTAAAACGTCATTATCTCACAAAGCACTTCATCAATTTCATTGATTTTTTGTTGGAAGACGTAGAATTGATGTAGCATAAAGTGTTGTAAGTTTTATGCCAATATCTATAATAATTTTTAAGTTATTGACAAAATCCGGGAGGGGCAGATATTGCCCCCCCCCCCCCCCCCAGCGGGGCGCGGGTTAAGTCTAAGCTGCGTATTATGTGTATTAGCGCGTCTTCCGTCGTGCACTAAACTACTGGATGATAGTGACGCAACACCTGACCTATTCAAAGGAAATGCCAGGCCTGCATTATCACGCTCGTAAATAATCACGGCATTATACAAATGTGTTTCCATACATTTGCTAATTAGACCTAAATCATGAACCTTGGCCATACCAAATTTAGGGGGGGGACTTTGATGTGTGCCCCCTTGCAAATTCAGGGGGGGGGGGGGGCACTCCTCCATGAGCGTACCGCATCAAATGCACACCAGCACACCAATGGGGACGAGGCCCTGGGCCGTAAGCCTCGTCCGCGTGTCGGACACCCGTGACCGTCACACTAGGCAGGACGGTAGTCTGTATGTGCCCAGGTCCCGAATGGAGATGGGCCGCCGGCGCTTCCTTAGCCGTGCGCCGCAGCAGTACAACCAGCTACCACCGGACTTGACACAGCTCCCGGTATCCGTGTTCAGCAGACACCTCAGGCGCCACCTGTGCCGGGACCTGGGCTGAGAACCTGTTCTGCCGGCGTTGAGCTTGTCTTCTTATATCTTATACGACAGGCATGTATGGAATGTGTGCGTGTGTGTGTCTGTTTGTGAGCATGTTTTGGACCACCCTCCTCGTATGTTTTATCTTTTTGACGAGAGGCCGTAAGAGCCACACGTTTATTGTGGATGGTTTCAATATATGTCTATGTCTATGTGACGCCACACCGGACGGCACCGGTGTTGTGATGAGCGTGTTTGTGTCCCCCTCTGACAGTGAGCGTGCCTGTGTCCCCCTCTGACAGTGAGCGTGTCTGTGTCCCCCTCTGATAGTGAGCGTGACTGTGTCCCCTCTGACAGCACCAGTGTCGTGATGAGCGTGACTGTGTCCCCTCTGACAGCACCGGTGTCGTGATGAGCGTGTCTGTGTCCCCTCTGACAGCACCGGTGTCGTGATGAGCGTGCCTGTGTCCCCCTCTGACAGTGAGCGTGCCTGTGTCCCCCTCTGACAGTGAGCGTGTCTGTGTCCCCTCTGACAGAGAGCGTGTCTGTGTCCCCCTCTGACACGGCGCGGCACCCTGTGCCTGACAGCGGAGCAGCTGCGAATGTGCACCACCAAGCAGACGGTCGACACGCTGCGCACCACCAAGGGTATCCTGATGACCGTCTGCGACCGCGAGCTGTGCAACGCTGCCGGCCGGGCGGCCACCGGACCGGACGCCGGTCCGCCGCTGCTGCTGCTGCCGCTGCTGCTGCCGCTGCTGACTGGCGCCGCCGCCGGCCAGTGACCGGGCCGGCCCGGGCCGCGGAGGGAGCAGGGCCGCGCCCGCGTCACTATTGAGTGAGGCACGATGCTTCAGCTGTACTATTATCACCTGTATCAGCTGTATTTCTCTTAAACAATCAGCATGCCCCGTTTAGCCGGCAAAATGATATTATGCATGCACCAGAGGAAAATTAATACGATTTCCTGCACTGAAATTAGCAGTAGTTTTAAAATAAAACATAGTAAACATTTAACGGCCTTGGCAGCAAAAAAGATTTGGCCTGCTTTGATTTGGCTTAAAATTCCATTGAAGAGTAGGCAGAGAACTGAAGGGTATGTTAAACCTTTTGACATTCGGTATTAGACCATTACGCGTAACTGTTTGAGCAGCGACAACACTCGTTATTCAGTAAATTAATCGGGTCTAGAGTTGCAGTGCAGCAGACAAGCAAAACAAGTTGAATGATAAATTACTCATTCTGCAAAACTATTCAGCGATACAACATAACTTCAACCCCGGCCAAATTGCTCACTATTTCGCTGCTGCCTTGCTTAAATTGCAAGATAGCAGCATGCTTGTTTATGGCATATAGTTTTTTTAGATGCTAGAAGTAAGTACTCTGAAGTAAGTAAGTACTCTGGCAAGCCGGAACGAAAGCCGTAGTCATTCCATTTTGAGTGTTAGCGTAATCACTCTGGAAACATTTTATCATCAGGATGTCATCCTGAAATGCAGTGTTTGAACAAATCCAAACTACAAAATGGCGAAACTTCGACGGGAAATGAAGAAATTAAACGCTCCAGTTATCCATAAATTGGTGTGATTTTGTGTCATAGTTTATGGCATTTCTGATTCCCCATCTGAACATTCAACGAAGCAGGATCAGGTCAAGTAGAGCGGAATGGTGTAATGATTTCACTCCTACTATGGCCACTTATTAAAGTTACACTAGATTTGTAAACAATCTATCATTACAAATGTTATTAGTTCGTTATCTTCGACAAACCGTTTCTCTGAATGATGGAAAATGCATTAAGGTTTCAATGAACTTTGAATCTGTTGTTGTCCAAAGCCGAACATTTCCCTTCAATCAATGACCGGTCGGGTTAGAAACCAGAGAATAGTTTTAATATTTCCAATCTTAACGGCCACTCGGCGAAAAGGGTGCGGTATATTCGGAGTTGTTATAATAGTTTTGCTTAATGGTTGTCAATAGTTTTGCTTAAATGTCACTGCAAAAAAGTGTACTAGAACCTACTTGCCTTTAACTCCTACGTGTCTGTATGCGTCTCTGTATAGTGTATACTCTTTTAACCCTCGTCATACGCAATACATAATGTGTTGATGACTACATTGCTTTATTGTGAGCGCTATGACAATTTGAACGCAATTATAAAAAACACAGTTTGGAATTATGTAAGCCATAAAACATAAACACTGCCCTTAATCTGTTAAGTAGTCGCGTGCCTCAGAACATTTACTGATCGGTGAGATGTCCATGTCCAACCCGTCCAGCCCAAATCAAGGACTTTGTAAGGTTTTAGCAGGGGCGTCGCTACTGAGGAGGTGGGAGGTGGGAGGGGGGGGGGGGGGGGGGGGGGGGGGGGGGGGCAGGATCGTTCCGGCCCTCCCAGTTGAGCAGGATTTTAACATCATCCCTAACATTATGGGAGTGGGGGGTGGGGCAAACACCTGACTGCCCCACTCACTTTTTGTGGCGACGCCCTTGGGTTTTAGAACCCGTTTGTTAAAATATTCTGACCATTCAATCAAATCTGATCTCAATAAACGCACATCAAATGTATTGTCAAATGCTTTGAACGTCTACCTACACTTATTGATTTAGTCTTTTAAAGGGAATGTTTCACATTTGTATTAGTTTTAAACTGAGATAGCCATTATCTTGGGCCTTTATTGAAATGTCTAAATTACTAAGGTCATTCTTCCCAAAACTTAACCGTTTTTAAGCAATTTAATTTACCATTTGCAAAATGACTCCATGCTGGTGCAGCCGCTGATTGGCTGACAGCCACCTTTTCAGCCAATCCCACGTTGTCAGCCAATCAGCGGCGGTCTATAGCTCAATAATGACGTAATTCGCCCAAATATATAAACCAACTTAATTTGTATAAAGTCAAGTGACTTTTCGAGTGAAAAATATCACCATCGTTTTCAGCAGCACTTACTTCATATTTTCTAATATAACCAGCGTATATTTGGCAACTTTCAGAAAGGTGAAACATTCCCTTTAAATAACGGCTGGAACTTGGGATCATACGCTTACAGTTGGCGAAAAAAGTGTCCGATCAAACGGCACTGAAATCGCAATAGCCCTTTCTTTAACCAAACCACATTGAAACATCATCACATAATTCATTTCATACATCATTCATAAAATCACAAACAAATCATCGGCAGATGATTCAATAAATGAACTTGCAATGCATCACACAGGGATGCAGCATAATGTATTGAACGATTAATAATATAGTGGCAAATGTTCCGTTTTTAATAATCATGCTGTATTAATTACCCTGTAACTACCTAATTGGGACTGTGAGTGGCACGACTAGCTCGTGTGGTGACTATTGCAGCCGAGTCATTGGCCTGCAGCGCCGCAGGGTGCAGGCTCTCCTGCCGCATACCCGACCGGCTACCCGACCGGCTACCCGTCCGGCTACCCGACCGGCTACCCGACCGGCTACCCGACCGGCTACCCGACCGGCTACCCGTCCGGCTACCCGACCGGCTACCAGACCGGCTACCCGACCGGCTACCCGACCGGCTACCCGACCGGCTACCCGACCGGCTACCCGACCGGCTACCCGACCGGCTACCCGACCGGCTACCCGACCAGCTACCCGACCAGCTACCCGACCGGCTACCCGACCGGCTACCCGACCGGCTACCCGACCAGCTACCCGACCGGCTACCCGACCAGCTACCCGACCAGCTACCCGACCAGCTACCCGACCAGCTACCCGACCGGCTACCCGACCAGCTACCCCTCCGGCTACCCGTCCGGCTGGCTGGCTGGCACGGACGACGGTGAAGCGCACTGTACTGGGAATACCGTCCATCAGGGTCTGCTCTTTGTTGGCCATACTGTCCCATCAGGGTCTGCTCTTTGTTGGCCATACTGTGCCATCAGGGTCTGCTCTTTGTTGGCCATACTGTGCCATCAGGGTCTGCTCTTTGTTGGCCATACCGTCCATCAGGGTCTGCTCTTTGTTGGCCATACTGTCCCATCAGGGTCTGCTCTTTGTTGGCCATACCGTCCATCAGGGTCTGCTCTTTGTTGGCCATACTGTCCCATCAGGGTCTGCTCTTTGTTGGCCATACTGTGCCATCAGGGTCTGCTCTTTGTTGGCCATACTGTGCCATCAGGGTCTGCTCTTTGTTGGCCATACCGTCCATCAGGGTCTGCTCTTTGTTGGCCATACTGTCCCATCAGGGTCTGCTCTTTGTTGGCCATACTGTGCCATCAGGGTCTGCTCTTTGTTGGCCATACTGTGCCATCAGGGTCTGCTCTTTGTTGGCCATACCGTCCATCAGGGTCTGCTCTTTGTTGGCCATACTGTCCCATCAGGGTCTGCTCTTTGTTGGCCATACCGTCCATCAGGGTCTGCTCTTTGTTGGCCATACTGTCCCATCAGGGTCTGCTCTTTGTTGGCCATACTGTGCCATCAGGGTCTGCTCTTTGTTGGCCATACTGTGCCATCAGGGTCTGCTCTTTGTTGGCCATACCGTCCATCAGGGTCTGCTCTTTGTTGGCCATACTGTCCCATCAGGGTCTGCTCTTTGTTGGCCATACCGTCCATCAGGGTCTGCTCTTTGTTGGCCATACTGTCCCATCAGGGTCTGCTCTTTGTTGGCCATACTGTGCCATCAGGGTCTGCTCTTTGTTGGCCATACTGTGCCATCGGGGTCTGCTCTTTGTTGGCCATACCGTCCATCAGGGTCTGTTCTTTGTTGGCCATACTGTCCCATCAGGGTCTGCTCTTTGTTGGCCATACCGTCCATCAGGGTCTGCTCTTTGTTGGCCATACTGTCCCATCAGGGTCTGCTCTTTGTTGGCCATACTGTGCCATCAGGGTCTGCTCTTTGTTGGCCATACCGTCCATCAGGGTCTGCTCTTTGTTGGCCATACTGTCCCATCAGGGTCTGCTCTTTGTTGGCCATACTGTGCCATCAGGGTCTGCTCTTTGTTGGCCATACTGTGCCATCAGGGTCTGCTCTTTGTTGGCCATACTGTCCATCAGGGTCTGCTCTTTGTTGGCCATACTGTGCCATCAGGGTCTGCTCTTTGTTGGCCATACCGTCCATCAGGGTCTGCTCTTTGTTGGCCATACTGTCCCATCAGGGTCTGCTCTTTGTTGGCCATACTGTCTCATCAGGGTCTGCTCTTTGTTGGCCATATCGTCCATCAGGGTCTGCTCTTTGTTGGCCATACTGTCCCATCAGGGTCTGCTCTTTGTTGGCCATACTGTGCCATCAGGGTCTGCTCTTTGTTGGCCATACCGTCCATCAGGGTCTGCTCTTTGTTGGCCATACTGTCCCATCAGGGTCTGCTCTTTGTTGGCCATGCTGTGCCATCAGGGTCTGCTCTTTGTTGACCATACTGTGCCATCAGGGTCTGCTCTTTGTTGGCCATACCGTCCATCAGGGTCTGCTCTTTGTTGGCCATACTGTCCCATCAGGGTCTGCTCTTTGTTGGCCATACTGTGCCATCAGGGTCTGCTCTTTGTTGGCCATACTGTGCCATCAGGGCCTGCTCTTTGTTGGCCATACCGTCCATCAGGGTCTGCTCTTTGTTGGCCATACTGTGCCATCAGGGTCTGCTCTTTGTTGGCCATACTGTCCCATCAGTGTCTGCTCTTTGTTGGCCATACTGTCCCATCAGGGTCTGCTCTTTGTTGGCCATACTGTCCCATCAGGGTCTGCTCTTTGTTGGCCATACTGTCCCATCAGGGTCTGCTCTTTGTTGGCCATACTGTCCCATCAGGGTCTGCTCTTTGTTGGCCATCGGGAACTTCAGGACATGGCTGATGACGATAATTGAGATTTAAGGGCTATAAACCGAACCAATCGTTGGATGTGCGCCAGAACGACGCGACGTTCGATACACTATGAGCGATACACACGATACAGCGTGTACTACGCGGCGTGTTCTGTTCTACCCTAACAACGCTGTACTGAAAACATTGGAAACAATCATTCTAGTGACGACAGCAAACAAGCCGCTGCGGCAATCACGTGTAAGTGCTGTGCCGCTGGCTCGCCGCAGTGCAGTACGTCAGTCTAGACACCAGACGATGGCAAGGCGACGCTGCTTCGATTCAATACATTCCTCCGACTTGAGCAGAAGGGACTAATTGACTTCCGCAAAAGAACTCAGCCGATTCGCAAATGGCATGGTGCCGAAACACAACAGTAACGAATATGGCATTTGTTTGGACGATAGATGGATATCCGTCGAAAAATGGGCATATTTCTCTTTTCTCCTTCATGGCCATACACTACTTCATGACAATATATGACGTCATGCATATGGTTGTTGTTGTTGAATACATTTTATTCAGCATTATAAAAGGACGATAACATACAATGTTTCAGGATTGGCGCAAAAGCTCTGTCTGCTTATGACAAGGCGCCTCTCCTGCACTCGTAATGATAATATTAATACATAGGAGCAAAACAAAAACAAAAACAACCTGTAACTCATAATGGCAATACATAAATACAATCAAAACAACCCTATCTGCCGCCTCGGTACTATGTTGCGCCGGTGTCGTTTTTCACTGTAGCGCCGCGACACCGCCGCCGCCGCACGTCGCGATGCCAAGGCCCCTTTAACCCGCGAGTTACTGGGGTATATTTCATAACGCGACTTACTACTGGGGGGGGGGGGGGGGGGGGCTATTTTTGCCCCCCCCCCTCTGATCTCCGGAACTACTGGGCCGAATGTAAAAATTCAAACGGCATTCGATAGCCCTGGGAAATTTATCGAGGGAAACATAATATTGTTGACCTCGGGGTCACCGATGACGTCACAGGTCAGGTCAAGTACAAAATGTTTGACCGTGTCAAAAGGTCTCTATGGATGGAATTGTCGCGCAAAATTGCGATATTAAACGCATAAGCCGTTGATAAATCGGTATGATTCGTGTGTCTGACACTTCTAAGTACCTTTCTAAGTTGTTTATGACCTTTCGAGGTCACGAGGTCAAACTGCAGATTACGGTAATTAGGCGTTGTAACACATGTTTATGGGTTTGTTTTTCGTCTAGAACGCGAAAAATGACCTTAGAACATTGTTTGTTCCATATAAATAGAAGTAAAAAGCAAAAATGGAAATGCGTTTTTTGTCATAGTAATCCTGTGAGAAGTGGTCGATTTTTGTTATTTAAAGGTCATAACTCGGTCATTTTTAAAGATATCGACTTTAAATTTGGTACACATATTCACCACATAAGTCTCGATCACATATATTCCGGTTTTTGGATAATTCTGATTTTTTCTTGAAAATTTTGTAAAAACAAAAAAATGTCTTCGGATTTCTCAATATTTTGAATTAAAAACAAACTCAAAAATCCGAGATAGCAGTTTGATAGCCCGGTCTATTGTCAGTAATTTGATTTAATACAATTTAGTTTATCTCAAATATCGTACCTTTGACAGCGTTTTCCGCAAACCATTATTTTGCAACAAAAACCGAAGAACGTGACGTCACTCTGACGTCATTCCCGGTTGACCTATCATAGCCTTATATTTTTAATTTTGTCAACATGTGTAGAATTGATGTGAGAGAAGTTACTGCAAGTTTGGTGACGATACGGGTGTTCGTTTAGGAGTTATTGCAAAATATCGGGAGGGGGGGGGGGGCAAAAAATAGCCCCCCCCCCAGTAACTCGCGGGTTAATGTAGTCCTGGAAGCACTCGGCCACGCGCCAGCCGTCCACAGCGTTAACCCTCGAGTTACTGGGGGGGGGGGCTATTTTTTGCCCCCCTCCCATTATTTTGCAATAACTCCTAAACGAACACCCGTATCGTCACCAAACTTGCAGTAACTTTTTCACATCAATTCTACACATGTTGGCAAATTTTTTGAATGATAGGTCAACCGGGAATGACGTCAGAGTGACGTCATGTTCTTCAGTTTTTGTTGCAAAATAATGGTTTGCGGAAAACGCTGTCAAAGGTACGATATTTGAGATAAACTAAATTGTATTAAATCAAACTACTGACAATAGACCGGGCTATCAAACTGCTATCTCGGATTTTTTAGGTTTTTTGATTCAAAATTTTGAGAAATCCAAAGACATTTTTTTTTTACAAAATGTTCAAGAAAAAATCAGAATTATCCAAAAACCGGAATATATGTGATCTAGACGTATGCGGTGAATATGTGTACCAAATTTAAAGTAGATATCTTTAAAAATGACCGAGTTATGACCTTTAAATGACAAAAATCGACCACTTCTCACAGCATTACTATGACAAAAAAACGCATTTCCATTTTTGCTTTTTACTTCTATTTATATGGAACAAACAATGTTCTAAGGTCATTTTTCGCGTTCTAGACGAAAAACAAACCCATAAACATGTGTTACAACGCCTAATGACCGTAATCTGCAGTTTGACCTCGTGACCTCGGATGACCTTAACCTGACCCAAGGTCATAAACAGCTTAGAAAGGTACTTAGAAGTGTCAGACACACGACTTAGAAGTGTCATACCGATTTATCAACGGCCTATGCGTTTAATATCGCAATTTTGCGCGACAATTCCATCCATAGAGACCTTTTGACACGGTCAAACATTTTGTACTTGACCTGACCTGTGACATCATCGGTGACCCCGAGGTCAACAATATTATGTTTCCCTCGATAAATTTCCCAGGGCTATCGAATGCCGTTTGAATTTTTACATTCGGTCCAGTAGTTCCGGAGATCAGAGGGGGGGGGGGGGCAAAAAATAGCCCCCCCCCCCCAGTAAGTCGCGTTATGAAATATACCCCAGTAACTCGCGGGTTAAGTGATGAGCCGTTAACAAGTACATCAATGATGTGTGCTGAAGATAACTGAGTAAAATCGTTATGGAGCGTTTCAGTTATTTTGCAAAACAGAATATTTCTCGGTGTTCGATATAGTGGACAATCAAGTATAAAATGTTTGATGTGTTCTGTTCGGAAGCCACAAGGACAGGGAGATGATTCAGATTGTTGGTACTGATACAGATATGCATTTAGAGAAATTGTTCCTGTTCTAATTTGTGTGTGGAGACAGTTACCAAATTTTCTGCCGAATGAAAAATAGGGAGGGGAGAGTGGCATCCCAACAGTTCGGCGACTTTTTGTTTAACCCGCGCGGCGCTGGGGTCTCCAGCCGAACGCGCGGCGCTGGGGGGGTAAATTTTACCCCCGCGTATCTTCCGAACCAATAACCGCAGCGAGACGCGCAATGCGGCGATCGCAAGCTCTCAACGAGAAGAGTCGAATGCATACTCGAAATTCTTAAAACAAGGTCACATGTCAGGTCACGGTCAGGTAAAATGTAAAATGTAAGTATTTGAGTTTTTGGGCTATACTTTCCATCCAAAGCTTTATATTGCAACTATTATCTCACAAAGTGCTCCAGAGTGTATAATGCATTTCCCGCATAAGTAAAAGTGAAATTGTAAGCAAAGGTCAAGGTCAAGGTCAGGTCACACAAGGTCACAGGTCTACGAAAGCCATGCGACACATGTTGTATGGGTTATTTTACACGTATAATTCGATAGAAGCAGCCATTTTCACAGCCTGACACCATATAATCGTCCTCAGGTCAAGGTCAGGTCACAATAAGGTCAACATTTGAAATTGATTAATCTAAATAAACATTGCATGTTTCTAGACTAGTTTTGTCTTCGAAATACAGTGGTGGCATTTATTTGTCTGTATCTGGTCAGTAAAAGCCAAAAAACGAAATTTAAAAAATTACGTCATGAGTTACTTTACTTGTTCTTAGAGAGCCATAAGTCAGTCAAAAATAAAGAAATTGATTTGAAATTTGGTTTGAATATCGTTCATACTCGGTTCTCTAATATATCTTCCGTTTTTTGAAAATCTTCAAACAAAAAACTTTTGTGGAAATTCTTCCCCAAAAATCAGTTTTTTGCATTTTTGGGGGTCAAAAACCATTTTTTTCGAAAATCTGAGATAGCCATGTCAAAGACAATGTTATTTCCCTTCTTTTGACCCCTTTTATTTGCAATTTGCAGTAACACGCTATTGTCTACGATTTTTCAAACATTTAACGTTTTTTTCACCAAAAATGACATGGCATGACGTCACTAAAACGTCATTATCTGCCAAAAAAAAATCACGAATTTAAAAAAAAAATGGCAGAAGACGTAGAATTGATGCACAATAAGCTACCGTAAGTTTCACTTTGATATCTGTCATAGTTGTCAAGTTATGGAGAAAATCCGGGGGGGGGGTAAAATTTACCCCCCAGCGCCGCGCGGGTTAAAGATGGATGTGTTAATTTGCTCTCGGATAGAGGGTGGGAGAAGGTTCCATTTTCTGGTAGTTTTGGGAACAAAGATCTTTGAAAGGATGTTGTGTTGTTTGCTGGCAGAGTGTGAGTGTTAGCGTTCCTGAGGTTTCGTCTTGTGGCTGTTATGCGAGCCTGGGGAAGAATGGATTTTAAGTTCTATTTTGGAGTCTTTCCAGTCTAAGTTCGTTGTGTGTCGTTATGTGTCCGTCAAAAACTACGTCACAATAGTCGTGGTAGGGCCGTATATAAGTGGTGTACATGCTACTAAGTGTTGAAACGTGTTAAGAATTTCGCTAGTGGATATATTGGACTTAAGAGTCGTATTCATTTTTCTTAATATGTCGTTGATGTGAAAATGAAACCGGAGATCTTTTGACATAGTTAGTCCAAGATGTTTGTGATTGTCTGTAACGGGTATAAGTTGTCCACCAAAACTAAGGGTGGGAGGGGCATTGTCTATTTTGCGAGTAAAAAAATGTTGAATAGTTTTGGATGGGTTAAAAGTAATTGCCCACTGTACACCGTAGTCAAAAACTGCGTTTAGGTCACGTTGTACTGCGTGTCGTACTGCGTCGCCGTTTTGTCTAGTGTGGGAAGCGTACAGAGAGGTGTCGTCAGCATACAAAAGAACGTCGTTGGTCACTTTGTTTGTTAGTCCGTTTAAGTACATTAAAGCGAGAAGTCGTCCAAGTACCGATCCCTGTGGACAACCAGACTCAGTGGTGTTTGTCGAAGAAATATTGTCTCCTATTCCTACTTTTTGCCGTCTGTTGATTAAATACGATCTTAGCCAAGAAAGAAGAGTCCCTGATATGGAAAATTCGTTTTTGCATTTGTAAAGAAGTCCTTCATGCCAAATTTTGTCGAAATATTTTGAAATGTCTAAGAAGATTGCTGTCACGTCACGTCCTTCGTCTAAATGCTTATATATGTTGTGCGTTAGGTACGCTATCTGAATTTCAGTACTGTGATGGGGGCGATACCCACTCTGTTTGTCCAAAAGAAGATTGTGATTGGTAAGGTGCGAGTAAATTGAAGAGAATACCAATTTTTCAAAGACTTTGGAGAGGCAGGGAAGGAGACTGATGGGACGGTATTGCTTCAGGTCGGAAGGAGAACATTTTTCTTAAAGATAGGTGTTACCAGCGCTTCTTTCCATACGGAAATATTCCTGAGCTGAGATATTTATTAAAGAGTGAAGTTAAGGGACTTACGATTAATATGGCTATCATTTTTACGATTTTTGTTGGAATTTTGTCGGGACCAGTTGACTTGTTAACGTCAAGAGAATTTAAAATAAAGGACTTGAGTTTCTGTGACCTGTAATTGTTCCAAAGCGGGTATCGCCTCCCCGTTATGTTCGTATGTAGTGGGTAGCGTCAGTCCGGCTGTGTCGATTCTAGTCTGAGAAACAAAGTAGTAATTTATGAGGTTTGCTTTTTGTGTGTTGTCAGTTACAATTTCGTGGTCAGCATTTTCCAGTGGTGGTATTAAGTCATGTTTTGTTCGTCCTATGAGCGTTTTTAGAGTTTTGTGGTGTTTATAGGGGTCGTGTGTGTTCTAGTAATTTGTTGATGTGTTTTTGCAAGTGTTCGTCCTTAAGTCGTCTGTTTAGCGTTGTTCTTCTATTCCTTTGGAGTCGCCACTTGAGCCAGTCGTGTGTTGTTTGACTTTGTCTTGCAAATCGGAATAGTCTATCGCGCTTACGCATGTTCTTTTTAAATTCAGTTGTCATCCAGATTTTGTTATGTTGACGTGCTTTAATAATTTGTATAGGAATAGCGTCTGCCGCTGCCGTCAAAAGCGTCTGGGTAAATTGCTCAGTAGCGTCGTGTATGTCGTTGTCGAAAATAAAATTCCAGTCAGTGTGAATCAGTGTTTGGGTTAGTCTGTTTATGTCTGTGCGGTCGTAGTCCCAAATGTGTCTTTCTTGGGGTTTAAAGGGAGGCTGTATTTCTATGTCGAGTTTTACAAAAAGAGGGAAGTGATCAATATTCGAGAAGGAAGGGAGGACGCCCGATGCAGTCACCACTTGGGGATTGTTAGTTATAACTAAGTCACGTAAGTTCGAAGATGTGTCTGTCTGTCGTGTGGGTGTCCTGATTAGTTGTGTTAGGTTGAGGGTTTCTATTGTCTTTTAGTCTAATGTCGAAAGGTGTGACCCCGCTATGTGGTAGGTTGCTAGAAAGATATATGTTTCCGGTATTAAAGTCCCCTAGTATGATTATTGTGGTAGGTGAAAAACGCTGTGCTAACATTATGCTGTCAGTGAAATTGTCGATAAAGATCTCTAGTCTGTCGTGGGTTAAATTTGGTGGCAAGTAAAGGGAACAAGTTAGAATAGTCTCGTCGTTTATTTTAGTCTTTGTCCAAATCCATTCTTCCCTGGGACATTCCAGTTCGTGTAATCTGCGTGTTGAAATGTGATTGCGTGTGTAAATTGCCACCCCTCCCCCATGACGAGAACGGTGTTTTGTAAAAGGTGCATGGAAATTTGGCAAGTATATAAGTTATGTATTGTTTCATCTAGTTTTTTTCAGAGAGTGCTAAGATGTCAACGTTATACTCGTCCACAAAGAAATTTAGCTCGTCTAGTCGTCCCGGAGCCGTGATACTATTGCTGTTTACGTGACAAATTGTCAATTTATTGTATATAGGACCTGGATTTTGTTCAACACCACCCAATATAAAAAGTAAGTATATATCATTGTGTATTTGCAAATTGAAATACTTTGTTTGAGGTTTCTGTTCGCCGTACGTAACATTTGCTTGAAAAGGTAGGGTCAATTATGTACACTGTGGTATGGTAGCTTGGATATGGAAGCTATTGCACACAATAATGACGGACTTGAGGCATAAAGACATAAAGACATAAAAGAAAAGTGCAACAAAGAGCCTCTTGGGCCCATCCGAGGTTGCACCCCACCCCCCCCCCCCTCCACCAGTCTCGCCCCTTCAAATCACCTTACTCTACCTGCATAAAAGAAGGCTAATCCCACGAGTATTTATGAACTAATCCCTTCTCTGTAAAGTATTTATCTAATCTAATTTTGAAGGAAACAAGTGTCACTGCATCAGCGACATCCCCTGGTAGCATATTCCAATGTCCTACAACCCTTCTACTGAAAAATGACTGTCGTAGCCTAGTCCTACTTTGTTTCATAATGAGTTTATGCTGATGACCTCTACCTCGATTTTCCCTATTGAACTCAAACATACCCTTTAAATATCCAGAATGCTGACTATTTACAAATTTGAAGACTTCAATTAGATCTCCTCTTAGCCTTCTATATCTAAGTGAAAACATACCCAATTTCTTTAATCTATCTTCATAAGGTAAACTACCAAGACAATTAACCATTTGTGTTGCCCTTCTTTGAACTCTTTCTAACAACCAGCAATCTTTCTCATATGTTGGAGACCAGGCTTGTACACAATACTCCAAATGTGGTCTAACGTATGCACAATACAGTTTTGTTATTACCTTTTCACTCTTGTAGGAAACATTTCTGTTAATGGCCCCTAGCATTCTAAGTGCCTTTTTCCTAGCTTCTACAACCTGGTCTGACGCTGATAGTCTATTGTTTACCACGACACCTAAATCTCTTTCCTTTTCAATCTGCTCCATTTTCTGCCCACCCATTTCATACCTATGTTTACTGCTAACCCGTCCAGCGTGCATAATCTTACATTTACTCAAATTGAATTTCATCTGCCATGCTTCAGACCACTCAACTAGCTTGTCCAGATCTGATTGAAAAACATCCTGATCATGTTTTCCTCTAATAATCCTGACAACTTTTAGATCGTCTGCAAATTTCAAGACTTTGCTGTCTATACTGTTCTCAATTGCATTCACAAATATTATAAAAAGCAATGGGCCCAGGACTGAGCCCTGTGGAACCCCACTGAGAACCTCCTTCCATTGTGATTGGCACCCATTCAATATAACCCTTTGCTGGCGTCCTGAAAGCCACGTTTCTATCCAATCCAGAATCTTGCCCCTGGTCCCATGAATTTTAAGTTGCAACCCCAGTCTTGTATGGGGGACTTTGTCAAATGCTTTACTGAAATCAAGAAAAGCTACATCTAGCTGTTTACCCTGATCAAAGCTATCTGTTGCAACATCCAAAAACTCCAGAAGATTAGTTAAACAAGAACGGCCCTTCCTAAAGCCATGCTGTGTATCCTTGATGAGTTCATTTTGCTCCAAGAATTCAACAATCTTATCTTTGATGATTGATTCAAGCACCTTGCAGACTAATGAGGTCAGACTAACCGGTCTATAGTTTTCCTCTTTACTTCTATCTCCCTTTTTATGAATAGGAACAACATTTGCTCTTTTCCAATCAAGTGGAATTTTACTATCTGCGAGTGATTTAGAAAATATTATGGCTAATGGAACCGACAACTCCCTTTCAGATTCTCTTAAAAGTCTAGCATGGATTTCATCAGGTCCTTCTGCCTTGTTAGGCCTTACTTTCTTTAGATATTCTAGAACAAGTTCACTTCTTATGCCACCTAGCTCTCCTATAGTCTCCTCTGTCTCTAGCTCAGGCTGAAGTGCTGCAATACTACTCTGGTCCTCGATAGTAAAGACAGATTGAAACTGATCATTAAGCACTTCAACCATTTCACTGTCCTTGCTAACTAACACATCATCTACCTTAAATGGACCTATATTTTTGGAAACTGTACTGAACTTATAAAAACTGAAGAACTTCTTACTATCTGCATTACAATGTCTAGCTAAATCAAGTTCCTTTGCCCTTTTAGCTGCTCTGACCTTTTTCTTAACTGAATTTCTTGCATTCTGGTAGGCCTTCTGATTTATATCTAGTGAAGATCCCTTCAAAATGCCAAATGCACTTCTTTTAGCTTGTATAGCACTCCTTACTTCTGGGGTAAGCCAAACTGGTTTGCCCTTGGTTCTGTTACGTTTGTGCCTGAGGGGTATATGCCGATTCTGAATTTGGCTTAATCTAGCTTTGAAAACATTCCAGGCCTCACATGCATCTAAACCTGCCAGCTCAACGTTCCATTTTATCTGTGCGAGGTCATTTCTAATACCATCAAAATCAGCCCGGCTGAAGTTTGGAACCATAATAAGGTTATCTTTGGGCCTCATTTCTGATGAGATATTGAATTTAACCATATTGTGATCACTGGTTCCTAGACCTGCACAAATACTTATGTCACTAACTAGATCACTGTTGTCTGAGAATACAAGGTCTAGAATGGAGCAATGTCTGGTTGGCTCTGTTACAAACTGATGCATGAAAAGCTCCTCTTCAAAGATTTGCCTATACAACCTACACTCATTTGTTTCCTCTGCTATACTTTCGTATCCTCTTAAGTTAAAATCTCCCATAATAAGACACTGAGCCCGAAAGTTCCTACGTATTTCCTCACAAATATCTTGGTCTGTTTCAGCTTGGGAGTTCCTTGGAAGATTCCCTGGTCTGTAAAATGCACCTATCCTCAACCTTCCTCTGTTTCCTGTACCAATTTTAATGTCAAGCCAGATTGATTCTACTTCTTTTACTTTACTAGAATCATCAACTCTAGTAGTGCAGTACAAGCTATTTACATATACAAACACTCCACCCCCTGCCGTGATTCTCTGCAGTATGAGAACATGTTATACCCTTGTAACTCGAAATCCTGTAGCCTATCCCTATTATACCCCTCACTAACCCATGTCTCGGTTACACAAATGATATCAGGCTTTTCAAGGGCAACATAACACTCAAACTCATCAAATTTAGACCTAATACTTTGGGCATTCAGCAACACACATGTGATCTTATACTTTGAGCTGACTACTAATTCTGAGGGAATTATGATCTACTGTCCTATTCTGACATGAACTTCTACCAATGCTTACTTCCTGATGCCCTAGTACTAGCGTCCCTGAACCCCCCCCCCCCCCTCCTACCTAGTTTCCCTGAATGACACTTCTGTAGGCATCTTCCAAAGCCCTTGCCCCCTCATCCGATAAGTGAAGCCCATCCTTCATATAGTACCTACGCTACTCATAGAACTGATCCCATAAGTCTACATAACTAAGCCCCATAGCTGAACATAAGTTCTGAACTGAGCTGTTCACAGACAGAGCTCTCGAGTACCACTCCTCACTGGCTCCACAGCGAGGGAGGATGCCAGTCACAATGACTGGTTTCCTGGACTCCTTCAACCTCAGCAGCAGGCTCCGGTATTCCGCTACTATTCTCACACTCTGCCTAGGTCCTATGTCGTTCACCCCCACCTGTAGTATAACTGTCTCCGGGCTACTCCTACCAAGTTCTGCCTCAATGACAGGGCCCATATCAACTACTCTTGCCCCTGGTTTGACTATACATCTGTCCCTCTTCCCACAGAATGTTCGCCTTAAGGGCCTTACCCTTGAGTCCCCAACCACTAAATGCTGAATCTCTTCCCTGTCACTTTCAGCTGCTGACTCTAACGCACTGAAACTATTTGCTATTGTAACCTGCATATGTTCTCTGGGGCTGTACTGCCTGACTCTACCCTGAACTTTTGTCCATCCCTCCTGATCCCCTTCCCTCTTCCTCCTCCAGATTCTGCTACCACCCTCCATTACCCAGCACCCCTCCTCATCCTTACTGTCTGTGGCCCTAGCATTACTTTCCACAATGTTGAGTCTCCAGAAACGTGACCCTCCAACACACTTCCAAACCCCAGCCGCACTATCCACCTTTGCCTTATCCTCCTCCCTTATGCCCCTATCAGAACTACCACTGGTCCCTGATCCTGTAGGCTCCTTTTCTGACCCCCTAACCACGATCTGCGCATACGTTCCTTGGTCAGGAGCTACACCCTCCTGCGGCTCATCTCTACACCTACACTTACTTAACTGCGCCTCAAGCTCTGCTACCCTAGCCTGGAGGGCCTCTAGCTCTGCTACCTTCGCCTGCATCCTAGTCATGCTCATTTGAATACACTAGTAACTTAGGTATATAACTTAGGTACTATGCACTTTTCAATACTTTACTAACTTAACTTAACTTTTTTCTGTTTTTTTGTTTGTTTTTTCTTCTCTAAACCTTAACTAGATCTAAGTAAAGCTAGTGACACAAATCAGCTATGAGTGCACCTAATACTAGACTAAATATCTAATCCTTAAATAAACTGAATACTAAATACACCTTAATTATCCCTAATTTTCTAAAAATATCTACTTATCCAACCCTGCAACTAATAACACAAAAATAAGACTAAGACAATTTTGGCGCACACAAGCTAGAATGAAAAGTCCTTTAAAAAGCAAGTAAGAGGTAACAGCTAACTATGAATGCTTAAAAATAATACCTAAACGATCCACAAAACTAAATATCTAATCCTTATATCTAAATATAATGTGGTTCCTCAAAAAATACACAAAAATAATAAGTAGGCTGCTTGTAACGTAATCAACAGTTGTGAAGTGGCAGAACTAAGCGAGTTTCTGTCTGATTTTTTTTTCAGTTTTAAGTGGTAGCTATCGCTGAAATACTGGCATCGTAAAAAAATAGTCAGAGCTACTGTGTGTTCGATTGGGCGTTTATATTTCAAGAAAGACGAGGGAAGAGTTCGCTTGTAATTTGACAATAGTGGAGCTATTGAGAAGATTGACGCAAATGCTGGAACCTATGTTTTAGTATCTGTGTGTAGCTAATTTGGTTGGTGTTGAGGTTATGTATTCTTGTGATTCTGGGTCCTCCATGTAATGGTGGATGATTTTGGGTGTACCAATACATACAGTTATGGTGAGAAGTGAAAACCTCTCGTGTCTTCCGTTTTTGAATTGGTTGAGTTTCTGCCCGACCGAGATACACCTTCCAAATGCTACAGAGTCTAAACAATGAGCTATGCACATTTAATGTACACCATCCACGAAACTCGACAACACGTCCATTGCAATAATAATGATATTCACAAAGCCAGCATTTTAGCACCTTCTGAACGTATTAAATGGTGGACGTTAAACTGTTAAAGCCTCCTCCTCGTCTCGAATTGAGCCACTATGATAACACACCAGTCAACCACGCGTCGGGACACGTATCCCAGCGACACACGCCACCAAAGGAGCTTTCTTCAGATCATATTATCCATTCTAACGCTCGATTCGAGCGACACAAAGGAGCACCAAGAACATATTGTTCATGAACATAGTAATTCTTAATAGTCAGTGTACCAAAACGGCTGTCAATATAGTTATCGAAATAAGAACACTGTCTTTGAAGGGTCGTTCTTCACCAAAACAGAAACATTGACCCGGTTACTCGTGGCGGTGGAGGTAAGCAGCTATGAAGGTGGTACATTTGTACTAGAGATGGAAGATTCTGGTCCAAGCGTCCCAGCGCTGGGACCAGAACTGGTCACGGCCGTGACTGAAGCTGTGACTGGCCAGCCTAGCGCCATAGGGTTAGCATTGCAGCGCCGTGACTAAAGCTGTCACTTGCCAGCTCATTCCGTTGCCGTACTAGGCTGTGACCAAATATTTTTAATTTTCTGCACCTCTAATTTGTACCTCCGATCAGAACGTGTAACAGCGAGTCACCGGTAACTGTCGCGGCCGTCTCGGCTCTGACCTCCACCCCCCCCCCCCCTGCTGGCGCTCTGAGGCCCAGTGATCGCCTACGTAACGCTACGGTATGGTTTTTGGTAACCCGTAGCTCAATAAATCGTTCAGTAGCGTAATCGAAGCATTTCGTAGCGTACTACCGACAAATATTATAATAGCGTAACTGCTACGCAAGGTATTTCGTAGCATATCGCCAGCATCACCCCCCCCCCCACACCGACATTTAAGGAGGCCCCATAAAACAAAGGGAGACCCCTCGCAAATACACCTAAATACTGAGCACTTCCAAAATGCATAGATAATAGGAATGATTTGCGAGTCAGCCATTAAAATAGCAACTGTGCGATGTTCGAGGAGGCACCTACAAGATAAGCGTGACAAGTTCCAAGAACAGACAATTAACAGACAATTGAGGCAAACTCCAAGAAGACCCTAAAAACAACCTACACAAGCTCCAAATAGCCCCTAAAGAAATTTCCGACGCAAGCACCAAGAAGGCCGCGAAAAGACAGCCGACACAATCTCCCAAGATGCCCATAAAAGATAACCGATATATGCTCCAGCCTCCACAGAGACCCTTTCGACAATAACCGTGAAAGCTGTTCATGGGATACTTCAGAGGAGGCTTCTAAAAGCACGACTTATTCCGAGGAGGCCCCTAAGGAGGCGGTCGGAAATATTTTATGACGAGGCCCCCACGAAAATAACTGGGGAGTCTTCTTCTCAAATGGGGCCCCTGACTTTGGTTTGCCCCCCCCCCCCGACACAAATCCGTGGCGTTGCCCTGCAAATCATATGTTGCTGATGGTAATGTTGATCTTATTGGTATCATATTGGACGTACATCATATATTGGACGCCCGGTATATAAGTAGCTGATGGATAACCTTATTGTCGAGTTCTAACCTCTAATGGATCAATGGTTAGATTACCGTTAAGTTTCTCTGTAATTAAGGCGCCATATATTATTGTTTAACTCGCCGTTGACTGGCGTCTCAGCCGAAAGTTATTGACTTGCGGACAAATATTGCTCCTCAGTGGAGACGCGTATACTGTTTGTCACAAATGTTTTGAAAGCCCAAGAAAATAGTTTTACACCAAAAGTGGTGTGGTATTTTGATGTTCCTTGAGTATGCATAAAGCCTATATTTTTACGGTATATTTGAAGTTAAACTTAGTTTCCATCAAACTCGTAGATAGTGACGTCACTGAATTTGCAGTATCGTACAAAAGTTCTCGAAATTGCTATCAGTTTGAAATACTTGTTTATAAATCTAGTCCGAATCTTTTGAGTGGACGGAATTCCGAGGTCAGGTCCCGCGCTAAGCAGAGCCCATTCTTCAGCACCTAACCCCACATCATGACCTCGCAATTCCTGGTAACCGGCGGGATTTAGAAGCGAAAGTTGTACGTGCCCAAACATACCTGTACAAAATCCGCCCAGTCTTTTGGTGTCACCGGCTCCTGAACGCAACCGCTGCCAGACGCGCACACAAGGGGGGGGGGGGGGGGGGGGGAAGGGGGGGGGGGGGAGGGGGCACACGGGCCCGCACCCCCCCCTACAAAATGCGGGGCCCTTCTGAGGCGGCCCATGGGACCCCTCTGAGGCTGCCCCGTGGGCCCCTGTTTGGTTGAATTAAAACAAAAAACGGATAAAAAAATGAGTCAAAGTTTTACATTTTGTATTTTCATCTGAAGGGCCCAGAGGCACATATAAGGGGTGGAGGCACACGGGCCCGTGCCCACTTACGAAATGCGGGGTCCCTATGAGTCTCCGCATTTCGTAAGGGGTCCACTTACGGACAGTCCCCCTCGCGGTGGGGGCCATGTCCGGTTGTATTAAAAATAATAAATAACAAATGCGAATGTATTGTTTACAAATGAAAAGTGAAAGTGTTCATTTTCATTTTCATCCGAAGGGGCCCACCGCAAAATATAGAAAGCAAAGTTATCGCGAAAATGTGTGACGGGTCGAAGCTCTAAGGAGAACAAAATATAAATATATAAAATAAGACACTAAGTGTGCCTCATACCAGAGGCGCACACAAGGGGGACACTGGCCCACGTGCCCCCCCCCCATGACATGCGGGGCCCATCTAAGTCCCCTGTCTCTAAGGCCCCGGTGGGGCCCCTGTC
The DNA here is from genome assembly GCA_036785665.1 of Chirona hameri. Classification (NCBI taxonomy): domain Eukaryota; kingdom Metazoa; phylum Arthropoda; class Thecostraca; order Balanomorpha; family Balanidae; genus Chirona; species Chirona hameri. The sequence continues at coordinate 34,154 of JAXIVJ010008645.1, forward strand.
CAGTTGTATTTTTTATAAGAAGAGAATTCGAATGTATTTTTCACAAATGAAAAGTGATTTTTTGCCTATTTTAATTTAGCACACCACGACTGTCCGCGGCCCGTGACGTAATGCGCTAATGTGCATCCGTTAATCAATCAAGCGTGCATTTGGTATCTGGAAAATTTCCTTTGTATTTTTTCCGCTGAATAATTATCACCGATAATTTCCCTTCGCGCGTTCGGCATCTACTCTGTCGGGGAGAATTTTCCATTGGAAAATTATCGCTACGCAGAGCGTTCGGTATCTGCAAGGATATTATCCATCGCCTTTTTGGCGTGCGTTGTAAAACACGTATTTAACTCAACTCAGGCGTGAAATTGGTATTAGTCAACCTTAACTCGCGACCTGGATGACCTTTGAGAATTACACGCACTGGAGCGGGGGCGGATTCTGCCCCCCCCCCCTCGAACTCGGCACCTATGGGACGTATACACAAACCGAAAATACGGTTCGAAAGCTAGTCAGAAATAATTTTGAAACTATTTTTTAGTCATTTTGTGGCTCAGGTCAATATTGAGGTCACCAGAGGTCATCAAAGGTCAGATTTTCCAGTTTTAGGACTTCGCTCCAGAAACCCACAAACGAAAGAAAAAACAATAGAAAGCTCTTGAAAAATGCAATCGCGCTTGCTGTCCTCAAATTTTAGCTCAGGTAATTTGGCTCCAGAGGTCATCAAAGGTCAAAAAGGCTATTTTTGGCAAAACGATTTTTCGCAAATAACCTTTTACCTAAATATGATAAGGTAATAATGTTGACACCATCGTGTTCGTATCAAGGCGCTTTTAATCATATTCATGTTGACCAGTTTAGGTCAACTTAACAATGAGCGCAGGTCAAGGTTAAGTAGTGACACAAGTAGGCCATGTTGCATATTAGGAGACGTGTCTGGACGCGACTAACACATTGTTACCGGTTTCACTTCTCTATCTGCATTCTGTCGAGCGTTATTCACAAACAACTGTTGGTGACCTCATATGACCTCGGCTGACCCTGTAGGGGTCACTGAACGAAAATTGCAGCTGGATTATCAAGGTTGAATTAAAACAAAAAAACGGATAAAAAATGAAAGTCAAAGTTTTACATTTTGTATTTTCATCTGAAGGACCCAGAGGCACATATAAGGGGTGGAGGCACACGGGCCCGTGCCCACTTACGAAATGCGGGGTCCCTATGACTCTCTCGACTCTATGACTCTATGATAACATGATCCAGAAGGAATTAGACTGCTATCATGCTTATCCTCGGAATAAAAAGGATTTTAATATTTCTCCATTGACTTATAATGAGGTCACGAAATTGACCCGACCTTAGGTCACCGATATAACAAATCCAAGATAAATGAATTGTATGTACTGGGACCCGCAGTTGCTATGGTACACACCAAGGTCCCGACTATTTTCTCCTCGAGCGTATGTTTGACGGTGAATGGAACGACCATATATGCATTCAAACCGCATTACTGAGAGCTTCAAATTGATATATTGACGCGGTATCCATTGGCTGCTCACCTTATCCATTGGCTGCTTTTAAGCAAAAATCCGTTTTTAGCGCTTTGCGGTGGTAAAAACGTTATTTTTTTTTGCTTAAAAGCAGCCAATGGCTAAGGTGAGCCAATGCGTCAATGTATCAATTTGAAGCTCTCAGTAATGCGGTTTGAATGCATATATGGTCGTTTCTTAATTTTCCGTCAAACATACGCTAGAGGAGAAAGAAGCCGGTGTGTGCCATAGCAACTGCGGGGGGCATACCTATCTCCTTATGAAATCACCTGTTGAAACCGATAATTGACACCGATCATCCAACAACTGTGGCTGTGGTACGACCGCAAACTTTTTGGAGGTGGGGTCACGTGATCTGGTCTGGTGATCTGACCTGAGATGGCCCGGTCAAAAATTGCAAATAATGTGGGTAATTGATTTCCGAACAGCTATGCAAAAAACGGCGGCAACAGCTATGCAAAAATCGGCGACGGTGCGCGCTGCCGTATTTCCGCTACCCTCGAAAAACCTTAGGGGGACGGGTTTCGCACCCCCTCTCCAGGGCGCGTGTTAAAAGCAACAGGAATTACTTTTAGAACACACCATGAGCAAAAAGTCAAGTTAAAAGACAGCAAATGGCTGCCAGTGAACGCAGCGGCAGTCAGTTGACTACGATGAAGGGATCGTAGTCAACTGACTGCCGTAGTCAACTGACTGCCGTAGTCAACTGACTGCCGTAGTCAACTGACTGCCGCTCCAAGCGACCCTGCTCCGGACATTTTCCACGCTTCTCGCCCGCGACGGAAAATGATCGGGGATGATTTTCCATTTTCCGGATACAGAACATGATCCTTGTCAGGTCAATATTGATGTCACCAATGTCACCAAATGTCAGTCGGTCATATATGGGCGTCCTTTTAAAACAAATTTCCCAGGACTAGGACTAGCGAAGCGCCGAAAAATACATTCAGAAAATACATTCGGAAGATATTTAATTTGCTCTATGCAAGGTTCTGTCAGATTTTACCAATCAATAACTATGTCAGCAGAAGTCATTCAACATTCCAAAAATCGTTCAATTGTTTCCTAGGAAAAACGTTTTATAGCCACACGATAAAATGGTGCAGCTTCCACTATTGGGTTTGTCCCATCGAACCGCGTCCAATGAGAGCGAGCGAGAGCGAGAGAGAGCGAGAGAGAGCGAGAGAGAGCGAGAGAGAGCGAGAGAGAGCGAGAGAGAGAGCGAGAGAGAGAGCGAGAGAGAGCGAGAGAGCGAGAGAGAGCGAGAGAGAGCGAGAGAGAGCGAGATAGCGAGAGAGAGCGAGAGACACACACACACACACACACACACACACACACACACACACACACACACACACACACACACACACACACACACACACACACACACACACACACACACACACACACACACACACACACACACACACACACACACACACACACACACACACACACACACACACACACACACACACACACACACACACACACACACACACACACACACACACACACACACACACACACACACACACACACACACACACACACACACACACACACACACACACACACACACACACACACACACACACACACACACACACACACACACACACACACACACACACACACACACACACACACACACACACACACACACACACACACACACACACACACACACACACACACACACACACACACACACACACACACACACACACACACACACACACACACACACACACACACACACACACACACACACACACACACACACACACACACACACACACACACACACACACACACACACACACACACACACACACACACACACACACACACACACACACACACACACACACACACACACACACACACACACACACACACACACACACACACACACACACACACACACACACACACACACACACACACACACACACACACACACACACACACACACACACACACACACCGTGAACTAGTTAGGCCAACTACAAAAATTGACCTGCAAAATTTGCCACCGCAATTGTGGGACCTCCTCGTGGTCCGACGGGGCCCCCTTGAGGTCGTGCCCCCCCCCCCCTTACGAAAATCCTGTGCGCACGCCTTACCGCCGTCACCGGCCGCAGGCCATCCCAATCAGGAGCAAATAGTGAGCGTCGAAGTGACTCCAACCAGGTCTGCCACACTTGAGGTCTGAAGCACAACGCTCTAACGTCTGAGCTACAGGGGCGGACAAGTTAATGCTGGTTAAAATTGGGAGCCTGACAGCTTTATTTGTTTCTGACCTATTGCTATTGCGAATGGTCGTTAGGACAATATTGGCCCGCCAGTCAATGTCGGGTAGGTATCATACACCAGCGACAATCAGTAAGAGCGTGTCCATAGCAAGCCGCCCGGTCGCTCGCCGGGCGTGTGGCGCTACTTCAGGTCTCGTCGCGCCGACCCCCCGTCGCACAGTGTGCCAGCCGAGCGGCGCGCCGCCTGGTGGCAGCGACATATGTTAGCTATGGCCTTTGCACCTACGGTTTTTACTAGTGATGATGCTCTGTGTTAGGAATACCCTCGCAGTTGTCTGTCACGAAAGACATGCATGGCGGCTGGCTGACACGCAAGTTATAAATCTGGATGAACGCAAAATCACCGTTACCTACTGTTGATTTTCCTGATATATTTTGTTCCGTAGTACGATACATTCTAAGCTACGTTTAATGAAAAAATAGCGTAATGGGTAACGTAGCAAAAATATAACGTAACGTAATTCGGTAGCGTAGCTTTGGCCCAACAAACAAACGTAGCGTAACCTAATTCCGTGGCGTAGCGTAGGGTTGGCCATCACTGGCTCTGACTCCATCTCAGCAGTCGGCACTCCGTCCAGACAGTACCAGAGGTCCTCTCCGGCGGACCGTCAGACACAGGCACAGCCAATCCAGCGTGTCCATCGCGAGCCGCCCGGTCACTCGCCGGGCGTGTGGCGCTACTTCAGGCCTCGTCGCGCCGTCCCACGTCGCACAGTGCGCCAGCCGAGCGGCGCGTCGCCTGGTGGCAGCGACATCAGCGCCTCTAGCGGCGCTTGGCTCGACCTTGAAGGCAAATGTAGGCCAGAATGGAACCTTTTAAGTTTAAATTGTGCCTTTCACATGCCAAAATGGGCCCCTACAAACCATAATTCACCCTCAGGATAGAAATGGCCCTCTGGAGATCAGAGAGGCCCTCTGGAGGCCAGAGTGGGCCCTATGGAAGTCAGATTGGGCCCTTTTGAGTCGAGAGTTGGCCCTCTGTAGGTCAGAGTGGCTCCCCTGGGAGACAGTTGGCCATCTGGAGGTCAGAGTGGCTCCCCTGGGAGAAAGTTGGCCATCTGGAGGTCAGAGTGGCTCCCCTGGGAGACAGTTGGCCATCTGGAGGTCAGAGTGGCTCCCCTGGGAGACAGTTGGCCATCTGGAGGTCAGAGTGGCTCCCCTGGAAGACAGTTGGCCATCTGGAGGTCAGAGTGGCTCCCCTGGGAGACAGTTGGCCATCTGGAGGTCAGAGTGGCTCCCCTGGGAGACAGTTGGCCATCTGGAGGTCAGAGTGGCTCCCCTGGGAGACAGTTGGCCATCTGGAGGTCAGGAGGTCTGAAGGCGAGGTTGGCCCTCCGTATGTCAGAATTGGTCTCTGAATGCTGGTATGGGCCCTATGAAGGCTGAATTGGACCTCTAAAGATCAGACTGGGCCTTGACACACAAGCATTAGCATTGTATAGACACACAGGTTCTCAACGTTGGTTCATTGCCCCATTGCCTCCTTAACATTAATACTGTTTGCATTTCCCGTGGCTTTGAAATTTGCCTGCACTTCGTGCGAAAACGGAGTGAAATTGGTCATCACTGCGATCGGCTATGGGCGCCTTCAGGCTTTGAGTCCTCCTTGAGGCTCAATGACCCACTCTGGATCCGTCACTGTCATTACTCGAGGCCAGTGCGAAGAAAACGAACTGAAACAAGGCACGCAGCGACCTCATGAGCACCACTACAATCCATCTGCGATGTGACTAATGCCAGCTGCACAGCTGGGCGGCTAGACTCGGCGTCAGCGGTGGCTCTGTTACAGTGTCGGTGCCGCATCACCGGCAGAAGGTCATTATCTCATCAGCTTCAATTACAATACATCTCACCATCCGCAATACTGGCACGGCCGGATGGTAGGAGTCCAGCCCTTAGAGACTAGAGAGCACTGCCGAGCACGTTGGAGTTGGGGACATGCATACGGCCACCAGGCCACTGTATACACCGGGACAGCTCCGAGTGACTGTCCGGCTGACGGGGCGCGGCGGCGGAGCATGTTGGCCTCACTGCCAGTCGGTCTGATCTCTGGTGACGACACGACGGCGCTGTCCGGGCAGACGGGTCCGGTCAGAGCACACGGTCTGAATCGCAACCATTCCAGGCCGGCAGCCTCGCCTGCGGCGCCTGCGGCGCCATCGGTGGCCGCAGGGGTCCACATCTGGACTCTGGAGCCGCTGGACTCGTGAGCCGGCCGCAGAGCCTTCTCCTCAGCGCGGCACACGGAGTCACAGGTACTGAATGTCCCGCCAGCTGGACACCCGGCAGGGGCTGAAGTGTCAGCTCCGCATGACAGATCAGCCACACAACGGCCGGAGAAGAAAAGCCAGCCGTTCACCATCGCAATCAACAATTTCCCGATTGGGCTAGCATTTGGGCAAACAGTCCGGTTATACACGTATCCGTACTGGAGGGAGTCCCGTCAGGGAGCGATCCTGACCCTGGATCACCCTGCTGCTATGACTATGACTCCGCCACTGTTAGGACTCCGAGACAGGAGGGAGTATTTATCGCTGTCGAGAATCGAGTCAGCGCACACAGATATACTATGGGTGCCATCAGCAGGCAAACACACTCAGCAGGCCACCAAACGGAGGGGGGGGGGGGGGACATCCATCAGCGATGATGTCCGGTGGCAGGCGCAGTCAGCGGGCAGAGGCAGCGGCGGCGAGCGGGTCACGGCCGGGCCGCCCCGGGAGCCGAGACGGAGAGGCCGCGGAAGGAGAGGGCCCCCCGCGTTCTCAGCACAGGCAGCTTCAATGTTCTACCATTTTCACCCCAGTTACCCATCTATCCAAACGGGAGGAGGAGGCACTATCAGAACCAAGCCACTCGTTTCTAGGGTTTACTTTGGAATCAGATCATTGGCTACAACGCTCGCGGCACATTACAGTTTCCGAAGCCACATCTTCCTTGCCAAGATCGCCTCGCGTTCTACGGATGGGGTAGGATCGCATACTCTCAGTAAACAGTAAACTCTCTCAGTAAACAGTAAACTCTCTCAGTAAACAGTAAACTCTCTCAGTAAACAGCAAACTATCTCAGTAAACAGTAAACTCTCAGTAAACAGTAAACTCTCTCAGTAACCAGTAAACTCTATCAGTAAACAGTAAACTCTCTCAGTAAACAGTAAACTCTCTCAGTAAACAGTAAACTATCTCAGTAAACAGTAAACTATCTCAGTAAACAGTAAACTCTCTCAGTAAATAGTAAACTCTCTCAGTAAACATTAAACTCTCAGTAAACAGTAAAAGTCTCAGTAAACAGTAAACTCTCTCAGTAAACAGTAAACTCTCTCAGTAAACAGTACACTCTCTCAGTAAACAGTAAACTCTCTCAGTAAACAGTAAACTCTCTCAGTAAACAGTAAACTCTCTCAGTAAACAGTAAACTCTCTCAGTAAACAGTAAACTCTATCAGTAAACAGTAAACTCTATCAGTAAACAGTAAACTCTCTCAGTAAACAGTAAACTCTCTCAGTAAACAGTAAACTCTATCAGTAAACAGTAAACTCTCTCAGTAAACAGTAAACTCTCTCAGTAAATAGTAAACTCTCTCAGTAAATAGTAAACTCTCTCAGTAAACAATAAACTCTCAGTAAACAGTAAAAGTCTCAGTAAACAGTAAACTCTCTCAGTAAACAGTAAACTCTCAGTAAACAGTACACTCTCTCAGTAAACAATAAACTCTCTCAGTAAACAGTAAACTCTCTCAGTAAACAGTAAACTCTCTCAGTAAACAGTAAACTCTCAGTAAACAGTAAACTATCTAAGTAAACAGTAAACTCTCTCAGTAAACAGTAAACTCTCTCAGTAAATAGTAAACTCTCTCAGTAAACAATAAACTCTCAGTAAACAGTAAAAGTCTCAGTAAACAGTAAACTCTCTCAGTAAACAGTAAACTCTCTCAGTAAACAATAAACTCTATCAGTAAACAGTAAAAGTCTCAGTAAACAGTAAGCTCTCTCAGTAAACAGTAAACTCTCTCAGTAAACAGTTAACTCTCCCAGTAAACAGTAAACTCTCTCAGTAAACAATAAACTCTCTCAGTAAACAGTAAAAGTCTCAGTAAACGCTCTCAGTCTCAGTAAACTAGCTTGAAGCAAGTCCCACACTGATACGATTGGACAAAAACAAACAGCCGACCAGACCATCCTGTATCAACAACAGGGGCAGAGCGATCTTGAGATTTTGGAAGTTACACGAGGCAATAGGAGCTAAGGAGATTTGAGAAGATGGAAATGTGTGGACGTAGTCAACATGAAACACGCTGACTGCCGCTTTAATCAAGTTTTGCTTGTACTATATTCAATTGAGTCAAAATCAAGAATATGCAGCAATGGTTTTATTCTCACCTGGTAAAGTTAGCCTGTCGGTGCTCATTATGAATCGTTGTGCTCATTGTGATAAAAGCATAGCTAGTTATTAACTGAGAGAAAACGAATACAGCAAAAACCTTCGAATAGCGGTAGGCAGAGGTGCATAATCTTACCCACTTGCCCACGTGCGAAGGTGACCGTTTTGGCCAAAACGATGGGACTTTGTGACAAATTTCAATGAAAAAGTGATCAGAGGCCAATTTCACAAAGCAAACAAGTTTGTAATTGCAAAACATTTGTAATTACTAACTTCTTTGTGAAATTGGCCTCTGATGAGAATATTGTTACTATTCATAAAATGTGGTGACTAGGTCACTAATGGATGAATATTAGTGAAAACTAAGTATTTTTGGTGTCCAGATATATTCACTCCAAGCTACGCGAATGGTAAAGGAATTCCCTACGGTGCCAAAACGAAAGGCTGAGCGCTGCAGAATCTTACCCACGAGGCAAGTAAACATATTCCTTCAACATTGTGACAGTCACAAAGTTCGCCAACTTCGATTGTCACAAAGGTGGCAATGTGACACCTTCACCACTACGAAATTTCCTTCAAATTTGGCTCTCGTTCACAAGCTGCCAGTCGATTGATGTAAGCAAACAACGCAAGGCCCCAGATACCGAGGGCCGAGTATGGATGCTAACCTACCGAACAGGGCCGAGTATGGATGCTAAACTACCGAGCATCATGCATTTGGAAAAATGCATCGCACACATACGACTTAATGAGCACGACCACAGATAACAGGACACCTGGATTTTACACGAAATATTCGGCCTCTTATTGTAAACACAGCAGTGCACGACGAAGCTGGACTTACATTTTCACTAGCCGAGACATACAAGTGTATCAGCTTAAAGGAAATAGTTCACCTTGAATTTTTTTCTTCTCTCCAAACACGATTTGATTATATTTTGAAATACAATTTCTTTGTATACTGTTAAAAGTGGCCATACATCGCGCCGATTCAGGACAGAAGGTCGTAAATTATTAATTTTATCAAAACTATATACTCTCTGAGCCAGGGTCCTCACGTCACGCGAATGAAAAAAAATGGATCAGCCAATCAGATTCGAAGGTAGTCGCGTAAGGATATACTAGCATTAGAGAAGTGCCAACCAGCGGTCGGCGGTTCGCTTGCTAGCACATTATGGAAGCTGATTGGCTGATTATATAGCCTTTGGCCAGGCTATCGTAAGCACCACATTCTTTCGCCCAAACAAAATCAAATATATTCGGCAGAAGAGTCCTTTCAGTCAAGAAAACTTGCAGATAGGGGTTTCCCAACACGGGCTACAAAACAGCTATCTCAGTTCAAAACCCCATGTTGAAGGTGAACTATTTCCTTTAACAGCTCCGTTTCAAATTTGGCCCCTTACTGCAGTGGCCTGAATTTCGTGTCAAATCCAGGTCTCTTGTCATCTGTGGCACGACCCTACGGTGTAAGCTGCTTCAATCCAATTTTACATATTGGAAAGGCCATTTGATATATTTGTACATATTTGTATCACATATTTACATATTAATTTTATTTGTACATATTGAACATATTTTGTACCATGTATCGTCTATCGACAATAAGCAAGGATCGGAGGAATTGGACGTCGAACATATACACACAACACAAGCTTACCAGGACTATGACTGGTCAAACTATACAGCTTGGTCTGTTCGAAGGATGCACGCAGACAGCGAACTCTGAAAAGCTTATTCTTTTTGGGTCGTGAATTTAAGGTTAAATTATTATTTATTTAGATAATATTGATTATTAAGGGAGTCCTTGGGGTTGGCTGTGCCAGAGGTCCCCGGGACTAATTGGGCCATAGCCCATGTTATCTCGAGCTTTCGGTAATTTCATTCAATCCTGAGAGAGCCGCCATTGCTATGCATGCAGTGGTCCATTGATCCATTTGATGTGTCCACTGATAGTTGCGCGGTTCCCATTTTTTGTCGTCAGTTTTCTTATTAAGGGGAAGGTTAAATCAGGGAGGGAAGATGACCCACGCCGATTTCTCCGATTCTAACGTCAATCCTTCCTGTCAGTCGACGACAATACTACAGTCCTCCAGTTGGGTTGCCGCTGTCATCCAAACATATGGTAGTGAGCTGCTGAACACTGTGAACAGTGTTTTTATGCAGGCATTTAGGAACGCCACGGAAAGTGGGGGCAATGAAACTTCGTTCTCCTCTTGAGAGAACACCCCCCCCCCCCCCTATGCAATATTTCTTTGTATATTTGGGCTCTTCGCTTTGCTGAACCGTTTTGCTGCCTTACATTTCCGTCTAACAGTGCAGTACAGTACAGTCCAGAGGTTGCATTACATGGTGGCATCGCGGTTAGCCAATTAATGGTTATTATGAGTGTGGATGTTATATATAGTCTCTCTTCTTTCTGTCACATCTCGTATCACCCGGATAAATTATATGCGCAAGCAGATCCGCCTGTAGCTCAATTAGCATATCTCACGCGAGGACCTCATTCCGGCACAAGGTTTTTCACCACGTCAGAGGCGGCATGCGAAATCCGAGACGAGCTTCACTAGAGTCTCACGTCTCCTGCCGCGCCGGGTATTGTGTCGAGCGCGGCGCATTGAGCGCCAGCGCGGCGGCGGCGGCGTTCATTACCGTGTGCGGCGCCGCGTCTGTCGCCCTGGCATGTTCAGCACATGCGCATGCATAGTATTATACCAATTACCTGGCACGGCCCCACTCAGCCGCCGGAGATAACGCGCCGAGAGAACAAAAAGCACGGCACACCAGCCGATCAGGAAGTGAGAGAGGTAGCTCAGGCGAGGCAGCAACGTCCTCCTTAGGATTTGATTCCGGGCGGCATAGAGCACACTGCCAGACATCGGAGACTCTTGAGAGTTCTAAGAGACCGTACAGGGGTCGATTTAGTCTCTACAGAGAGCCACATTTTACGAGAACTTTCGAGGGGGTCTTTTGATCTCAAGATTATCTTTTTTTTGTCAAGGTTCTCAGCGTGAACTAAATTATTTAGTCTTGCTTGGAAATGTCTGAAAAACGTCTCGGCGCCGGCCGGGATTGAACCGGAGACCTTTCACACGTTAAGCGAGCGCTCTACCACTGAGCTACGGCGTGGCTTATACCACAACAAGCAAAAAGACGGTACCAACCAAGGCAATTGCTGGGTGAGGTTGATGCTTACGACTTTCCGTGCATTAATATTGTTTGGTTAACAAATGATGGTATGAAAGTAATATTTACAAATCAAAACGATCGAAAAACTAATAGTTATTCGGCATTTACTTTAATAAGTCGGTTTCCGTCGTTGCGATTACAGCGACACCTGCAGTGCTATGGTGGCGCCATCTGCATGGAATGGACTCAATTTCAGGATTATCTCAGATCATCCAAGGTTCTCAACAGGTGACTGCTAAACCATCCCGCGGGTTCGATCCTCGATCGCGACAGACTTTTCTAATTCGTTGACTGCCTGATGGTCTCAGAGACATAAAATTGTCAGCTGGAGACATATTTACTCTCAACAACCAACGCGGAGACCATGTAGATGTATCAGACGAGACCATCCACTGAAAGGTCTCGAAATGGAGACCGTGCAGGTTTCTCAGGGAAGAGCATTCAGCAAAAGTTCTCAAAAGTGTTTCTGAGTGCAGGGCTTGTTTTAACATGTCAACTGGGGGGACAAATTCCCCTACAGTGAGCTGTTTTGCCCCCCCCCCCCTCGTCAATACATTTTACCCACCCTGATCTCAGTAATTTCATGCCATTCTTCTATTGATAGTTATGATACAAAAAAAAATACCCAGTGATAAACTTCTCAGAATTCAACGATACATTCCGTAGTATTCTGCTGTTTAAGGAGGCAATTTCCACTCAAAATAAGTATCTTTAAATTATGTCAGAAATATTATACCTCGTTCCATTCCAAGTTTGCAGCCGAAGCGCCTTAACCCTCGCCCTACGGTAGTTTTTTTTCACCTTCGCCCTACGGGGGGCCTGACAGGCCCCCCTGTTAGCTTCCAAACCAAGCAACTTAGAGCAAGGCGGGAAGAACCAGCATGTTGCCTGTCATGAGAGGAATCAACAGTATGCGATTTTTAGGTTTCAGGTCAACAGGTGACCTTTCAGGTCAAGTGAATGACCTCGGATTTACCACGTCCAGAACAGCGATTTTGCTCTTCAGAAAACCTCAAAATTAGAAATTGATAAATGTAAATAAAAAGGCATGTTCCTAGACCAATTTTGGCTCAGAAATACAAAAAAAAGTAATTATTTATTCGTATCTTGTCAAAAAAAGTATACAAAAGTTATTAAAAAAATAACGTCATCAGTTTCTTACACTTAGGGAGCCATCACTCAGTCAAAAATGAAGATATTGCTTTGAAATTTGGTATGGGTATTGTCCATACTCAGTTCTCTCACAACTTTTCCGGTTTTTCAAATATCTTTTTTATAAATATTTTGTGTGGATTTTCCACAAAAAAAATAAGTTTTATTTTAATTTTAGGGGTCAAAAACCCAAAATTTTGACAATCCGAGATTGCCATTTTAAAGAGAATGTCATTTTGTATCTTTGGTATATTGCGTTTGCAATTTGCTTTAACCCGCGCGGCGCTGGGGTCTCCATCCGAACGTGCGGTGCTGGGGGGGGGGGGGGGGTAATATTACCCCTCCCCCCTCGTATCTTCCGAACCAATAACCGCAGCGAGACGCGCAAGGCGGCGATCGAAAGCTCTCAGTAAGAAGAATCTAACGCATGCCCGAAATTATTAACATAAGGTCACATGTCAGGTCACGGTCAGGTCAAGTGTCAACATTTAAGTATTTGGGTTTTTGGGCTATACTTTCCATCCAAAGCCTTGTATTGCAACTAGTACCTCACAAAGTGCTCCCAAATGTATAATGCATCTCCCGCATAAGTAAAAGTGAAATTTTAAGCAAAGGTCAAGGTCAAGGTCAGGTCACAAAAGGTCAGGTCTACGAAAGCCATGCGAAACATGTTGTATGGGTTATTTTACAAGTATAATTCGATAGAAGCAGCCAATTTCAGAGCCTGACACCATATAATCGCCCTCAGGTCAAGGTCAGGTCACAATAAGGTCAAAATTTGAAATTGATTAATCTAAATAAACATTGCATGTTTCTAGACTAGTTTTGTCCTCGAAATACAGTGGCGGCATTTATTTGTCTGTATCTGGTCAGTAAAAGCCAAAAAACGCAATAAAAAATGACGTCATGAGTTACTTATACTTAGAGTGCCATAAGTCAGTCAAAAAAAAGAAACTGCTTTGAAATTTGGTTTGAACGTCGTTCATACTCGGTTCTCTAATATATCTTCCGCAGATTTTTGCATTTTTGGGGTCAAAAACCCAAAATATTGAACATCTGTGATAGCCATGCTAAAGACAATGTTATTTCCTTTCTTTTGACGCCTTTTATTTGCAATTTGCATAAACACGCTATTTTCTACGATTTTTCAAACATTTAACTTTTTTTCACCAAAAATGACATGACATGACGTCACTAAAACGTCATTATCTCCTCAAAATTCTCACGAATTTCAACAAAATTGTAACAAGATGTAGAATTGATGCACCATAAGGTACCGCAAGTTTCATTTCGATATCTGTCATAGTTTTCAAGTTATGGAGAAAATCCGGGAGGGGGGGGGGTAAAATTTACCCCCCAGCGCCGCGCGGGTTAAAACTCTGTTCTTTACGATTTTTCAAATATTTCTCATTTTTTACCAACATGACGTCATCAAAACATGATTATCTCCCAAACTACTTAGCCAATTTCAATTAAATTTGTACAGCCTACGTATAATTGTTGTAAACTCAGCTACCAAAAATGTCAGCAAGATGCACTGCATGTGTAAAAAGTTATTCAAGAAAAACCTCAGGGGGGGGGGGCCTGTCAGCCCCCCCCCCGTAGGGCGAGGGTTAACAATAACAGCACGCGAGTAATCTCAAGCGAAATTTTAGGTGCCAATCGATGCAAAATTCCGGCAAGTCGGCAAGGGCAAGTCTCTTGTACGGAGGGTCTAAAAAACCGATCAGATTAGCAGACGAGCCCATGCTCCGAAACTACTGGACCGATCTGAGTGATTTGTTCACCATTCGATTCAGACTGGTCTGAAACGGTGACGTTTTGGATTTTATACAGTTTGGTCCACCCTAAATGAACCAAATTGGACCAAAACTATTAGTGCAAATTTGACGACGAGCCTATGCTCCGAAACCATTGAACCAATCTAAGGGATTTCTTCACCATTCGATCCGGCGTAGTCCAAAACGGTGCCGTTTTGGATTTTATACAGATTAGTCCACTCTAAGTGGACCAAATTGGACCAAAACCACCAAAAACCGTTCCCGACGAGCCCATGCTCCGAAACTATGGGACCGATCTGAGAGATGTCTTCGCCCTTCGATCCGACGTGGTCCAAAACGGTGCCGTTTTTTATTTTATACAGATTGGTTCACTCTAAGTGGACCAAATTGGACCAAAACCACCAAAAACCGTTGCCGACGAGCCCATGCTCCGAAACAATGGGACGTACAAAAATAAAATGTGTTGGGTGGCGGGGAAGACGTCAGCGAAAAAAATGTTGAGCAGCATAGGCGTCGCCACCACTACGGACGGTGTCAGTACAAGTTGGCAGATCTCCAAAAAAAAATGTGCGTACTGTCCGTGCAAGTTTAAGGGTTTTAAGGAACCATTTTAAGGCGCACAATGGAAAATATTTTTATCTCACAATTATGTATCTATCTGGCAGGTTTCGAAAATAAATATGGTAGAAATTATTCTATTAATTTAATTTGTGCTGGCAAATTGACGATTTCTTGATAAAATACCCTAGTGTAGAACACTTGGCTTGTGGCTTGCCAGACACATTCACCAGGCACACTGTGTCCAAAGAACCGAAACTTTTTATGTGATTTCAATCGGCGATTGTGTTTGCGAAAGAGTACCAATGACAAACAGGAAAGTGACTGCGGTGATAGTTATGTTATGCAGGTATGTAGCCACGGGGCTGCAAAGGCAGCTCCCTGGAGCTTCGGTGGGCCCTTCTGGCCCACCTGGGCTCCAGAGGAGAGAACGGTGACGATGATCAGACGGTGTAGCTTTCATTATATTTAAAGTTGGAGCGCCAAATGGAATACCGAACTACAATGGCAGCCTTATAACTCCAATTCCAACTAAAAAACATTTGTATCCTAAATTTTTTAGGTCAGCTACGTGCCTGCTCAGACCAGCCGAGGGCCCTTTCAGACAGGCATAACCCCGGCATACTCCATACGACCCTCTCAGGTCTGAATAATGCCCTCTTAGATCCCTTTCAAAAACACCGAGGGCCCTCTGGGGCCTGACAGGGGCCCTATTGAACCGAAATAAGACTCATTAAGACTGATAATAACCCCATCAGGACCGAAAATACTCTCTCGAATCGATCGAGGGTCCTCTGCTGGTCAATCGATGGTCCTCTCAAAGACGCTGAGGGCTATTTCTTACCGGCTTAATATCCTCAGGCCGGCATGGGGCTCTCTTCTGCCTGGCGATGTCACTCTCATATCGACCGCCGGCCCTCGTAGGCCCAACGACT